>PVIJ01012642.1:0-48771 GCA_004024925.1 Scalopus aquaticus
TGCATGTATCCTTTTGGATTAGTGTTTTTGTATCCTTTGGGTAAATTCCCAAAAGTGGGATTGCTGGGTCATATGGAAGCTCCATGTTTAGCAGTCTGAGGAATCGCCATACAGCCTTCCACAGTGGTTGGACCAGTTCACATTCCCACCAGCAGTGTAGAAGAGTTCCTTTTTCTCCACATCCTTTCCAGCATTTGTTGATCTTGATCGGCTGTGGAGGGTGCCTGCGAGTCCCTTGATCCTCTGGTTCTAAGAAACTGCTGTTTCCTTTTCAGGCTGTTGTTGCGGTGTTGCATGCCTTGATTCCCAGTCTGCCCCCGACTGTAGCAGTTTTAGTAATGATTTCCCTAGGCTCAGTCTTTGAGAAGACTAGTAGCAGGCAGAGTGCTTTACCATCAGTCCACCCCCAACACAACCTCCCTAAAACTAGCTTCCAACAGGGATCAGACGGTGTCTGAGGGGACTAGAGGCAGGCCCAGCATTGGATGTGCATATGCAGCTTTACCTCCCTTCCCTAGCTGTGTCTAGAAAGTTAAAACCAGGAGTGCAGAGAAAATCCTGAGCAAATAAATGATGCGGTGTCATTCTTCCACTGATTTCCCACAAAACAGTTTTCCCAAGCAATCTACATTTCTCATGTTTAACTAGGAAGGGCTTTCCTTTGCACAATGCATTTTAAAAGCAATTATTGATATTTATTCATCTATCCAGCCAGGACCCCCCTGTCACCGTATAAAAATTAACTCAAATGGGGCCTCCCCGGTGGCACAGCGATTAAGCGCTGCGCTGTGGAGCTGTCAGCAGCAGCGATGCGAGTTCGACGCCCGGCCAGGGAGAGTCCCGCATGGCGCGGCAGACCTCTCCTGCCTTGCCCGCTGCTCCCCTCAAGCAGTGTGTTTCTGATCTGCCTGTTCTGCTCCCCACTCTGTCTCTGGTGAACACTCGCTGCCCCACACCTCTGGCCTGTACCCCAGCTTGTATGTATAAATAAAAAATAAAAAAAAATTAACTCAAATGGTTCACAGATCTGAATGCGAGGGCTAAAGCTATCAAACTCTTAGAAGATAACAGGAATGTAGCCTATCGTGACCTTGGATTAGAAAATTCTAAGATATGACACCAAGAGAATAGGAAACTGAGGAAAAAATAGATAA
Organism: Scalopus aquaticus; assembly: GCA_004024925.1. NCBI lineage: Eukaryota > Metazoa > Chordata > Mammalia > Eulipotyphla > Talpidae > Scalopus > Scalopus aquaticus. The sequence goes on from PVIJ01012642.1 coordinate 1,155, forward strand.
AATGGACTTCCCCCAATTGAAAAACATTTATACTTTAAAGGACACCATCAAGAAAGTGGAAAAAAAAACAACAACAATTCATGGAATGGGAGAGAATATTTACAAACCATTTATTTGATTGGAACTTATTCCAGAATATATATAAAGAACCATTACTATTCAATAATAAAAAGACGTACCAAAAATTTAAAGTGGGCAAAGATTGAACAGACATTTCCCCAAACAAATTCTACAAATAGCCAATAAGCATATGAAAACATGCTCAACAACATTAGCTATTAGGGAAATGTAAATCAAAACCACGGGACACCACTTCACACACTTGGATAGCTACAAATTAAAAAACAAAAACAGAAAATGAGTGTTAGTGTGGAATTGAGAAATTTGAACCCTCACACATTGCTGGTGGGCATGTAAATTGGTTCAGTAACTTGGGAAAGCCTCCTTCAATTCCTCAAAATGTTAAACAAGAGTTACCATATAACCAGAAATTCCACTCTTAGGCATATATTGTTATCTCTCCAAGAGAATTGAAAATGTATGTTCACAAAACACTTTTGGGGCCTCCCTGGTGGCGCAGCAGTTAAGCGCTGTGCTGTGGAGCTGTCGGCAGTGGCGACGCGAGTTCGACGCCCGGCCGGGGAGAATCCCACATGGCGCGGCAGACCTCTCCTGCCTTGCCTGCTCCTCCCCTCAGCAGTGTACTTCTGATCTGCCTGTTCTGCTCCCCGCTCTGTCTCTGGTGAACCCTCTCGCCGCCTCACACCTCTGGCCTGTACCCCAGCTTCTATGTATAAATAAATAAAAAAAAATTAAAAAAAAACAAAACAAAACACTTTTACCTGAATGTTCATAGCATCTTTATTCATACTAGTCAAAAAATAAGAAAATGTCCATCCAATAATGGATGGATGAACAAAATGTGTGTGTGTGTGTGTCCATTAAATGGAATATTACTAAGCAGTAAAATCAGAATGAAGTACTCATAGATACTGCAACGTGGACAGACCTTGAAGACATTGCACTAAGTGAAGGAAGCTAGTCATAAAGGACTATATGTTGTATGACTCCATGCATACTAAATGCCCAGAACAGGAAAATACATAGAGATCGAAAGTAGATTACTGATTACCTAGGGCTGGCAAGTTGAGGGGGAAATGGGAAGTGATTGTAATGGGTATGGGACTTCTTTTCAGAATAATGAAAATATTCTGGCATTTGAGTGTGGTGATGGTTGTATGACATAGTGAACATATTTAAAAGCATTGAACTGCATACTTTAAGAAGGTGGTTTTGTGGTACATAAATTATGTATCAATAAAGCTGTTACTAAGAAAATGACTTACCCAAAGTCACAGAGCTAATGCATAACAAAGTTTAGACTTTCGTCCAGGACTGCTCTCCTCTAATCTGTATTTTGAATCTTCATTAGTTATTTAAAATTAGCTTTTGCAATGCCCTTCCTCTGATCAAAATTATTGGGGGGGCTTTCTCATCAAATAGAATAGAAACACCTTATGACTTTCAGCCTTCTTAATTTCCACTAATAATTCATTCCTTAATCATTAAGTGAATCCCTACCATGGACACAACCACTTACCAGGACTTCCTATTTCTTCTCCTTGTTACTTATACATTACCTGGTTCCCAACCACTAATACAGAATGAGAATATAGAAATCCAACTAATACCACAGTATTTTAATTCAGCTACACTGAAGGATTAGTAAGTTTTTTAATGGGCTAACTTGTAATCTGAGAATTAATGTTATACATTAATACAGGAAAAAATTTTGAGTTCCAAACCATTAAACCTTTGGAAAATATTTCATTAGTAAGCTGTAGAGTGTCAGTATGAAAATAGTAGTTATAATCTGTTACGCTGGATCCAGTCATTCCAGAAAGCTAGATGGTCTTAAAGCATATAAGGAAAAATCTGTTTTCCATGCACAGGCTCCATTATCAGATTAATCAGCTGGCACCTTCTGGTCCATCTGCTCTTGATTTAGGGCCCTGATTATCCACAGCTGTTGAAGGGATCATGCCAATTCACTTTTTAGCAGGTGTCAGCTGCTTTTGTCACAGACCCTCAGCTCCTATCTTGAAGGATGCCCATGGTCAGTAGTACCTCAATAACTTGGGCCTCTAGCTATTGCCTTCTCCTAGGAAAAGCCAGTTGCTAGAAGACAACTTTGCTCTATTTGGCAGGCCTGGGGATATCTGGGCATTGGTATACTTTTAAGGACCCTTCTACCCAGACATGGAGAATGTTAGGTCTCGCTGATAATCTTGCCCTGTCAGCCAATTGGCAAGTGTCTCTGGTAACTTCATGCCTTTACTCCTGAACATTAGTTTACAGTGCCCCCTGAGGAGCTGACTGACAATGAACTGGCCATGGAGGAGCATGCTACTGCTGAGAGAAGAAGCAGCATCCATTCCTGTCCGAGTGAACCAGTACCTAACACTAGTGGAGGTGCCATTCTGCTTCTGACAGGGTGAATCAGAAGAGAAATACAGAGTGTAGAGTGTTTCTCAAAATTATTAGTGTGGCTCCTGTTTCAATATACTTGCATCTGGTTTCCCATTTACTTCTGCTAGCTCCACAGTCCAAAGTATATATTTAGGGAGGCAAAAACTGTGCCAGGGTTGACTATGAGTACAAAAATTTCAAGGACAGCAGTAGGAATCACATTAAAAGTGGTGTTTTATTTAAGAAGACCAATACCACCTGATCAAATATCATTAGGATTTTTAAGTTTCCTTTGCTCCAGAGACAGTAAGCAAAAAACATATGTACCTTATCAAAGCCTTGCTGCAAAGCACAATTGACTGTTCCTTCTTCAATCAAATGCAGAATAACTCATAGCACAGAAGTGAACCTTGAAGGAATTCTTAGGATTAGAGGGGGGAAAAATGGGAGAAACTTTCTAGACTGAGAGAACAATGTAATCAAAGGCATTAAGTGCCATGAAGTGGCACTACTGTACACAATTCCATACATGAATGGAGAAAGATGGGGCTTAGGTCTGCTAAGAGACTGGAGGTTTTTGTTGTTTTTTTTTAAGATTTATTTATTTATACATACGAGCTGGGGTACAGGCCAGAAGCGTGGGGCGGTGAGAGGGTTCACCAGAGACAGAGTGGGGAGCAGAACAGGCAGATCAGAAATACACTGCTGAGGGGAGCAGCGGGCAAGGCAGAAGAGGTCTGCCGCACCATGTGGGATTCTCCCCGGCTGGGCGTCGAACTCGTGTTGCCACTGCTGACAGCTCCACAGTGCAGCACTCAACCACTGCACCACCAGGGAGGCCCAAAGAGACTGGAGTTTTATCCTATCATGGAGGAGCTATTAAAGGATCAAAACCATGAATTACTCATTTGATATTGAGCCTACATATGAATTTGTTAGAAAATTATTGACAGATTTGGTCTGAAAGTATGAATGACAGATTAGGGGAATCAGGAAATCAAATAAATTTACAAATACAGGTACATATACACACATGCATATATTGTACATATATTTATATATCGTACATGTATATATGTATACATATATAGATATTTATATACATACATATCAATTCTCTTTTAAAAGATTGGGATGTGGATGAAGATTTATGTACAAGGATACTAATATAACATTATTTAGAAATGGTGAGAAATCAGAAACCATTTAAATGCACAGTGGTTTGTGACTGATTAAATGTGTCAAGGTACATGTATAAGGTGAAGGATTATGCTGCCATTAAAAAGGAAGGGTGGATAATTATATGGTAAATGCCCATGAAATCAACCTAAACAAACTACCAATACAGTGTGATCTCAATTTAAGGAAACACACACACAAGCACACACACAGATACCCGCCCAACACACACACACACACACACACACACACACACACACACACAGAAATCCTAACACTTGGGTTGAGGTGGTCAGATTACAAGAGATTTTTTTTGTTTTTATTTCTTCTGTTTTTTTTTTCTATCATGGACATGTATTACATATATTCTACTAAAAATTACAAAATATCATTAGAAATGTCAATGGTATAAAAATAGAAATGGGGAAAATCTCCCTTTAGACCCATATTTTCTCTATTTCCTTCATGTCATTGCTCATTTTCCTTCAATCCATGAGATACAAGGCTTTGGACAGGCTTCTATGAAGATGAACTGAGTCAGTTAGAGGGCTGACACACAGAGCTAGCTAGAAATGTTTAAAAGAACAAGAACAATGGGGAGAAAACTCACAGGGGTGGAATATGACCTGTTACTAAATGGAACATAATCAATGGGAAGACTTATCTCTCCCTGAAGACTAAGTAACAGAAGATTAAATTGCAGCTGAAGGGTAAAGATATTGCAAACACTATTGGTAGAAAAAGCTGTTAAACCCTGAAGTGGGTCACCAAGAAATAATTCCTAATCCGTGTGGGGTGATTTTAAGTCTAGATTTATTTAAAGGTAGGTAGAGACACAAAATGACCTCATGCAATCTTTTTCAGCCACAAAATCCTATGATTTCATGTCTGAGAAAGAGAAAATCGACAATTAGAAATGAATTTGAATTGGGAGTCATTTGTATTTTCATCTCTACCTTACGCCATGTCCATCAGGAAGAAATTTCTATGTAACCAAGGCACAATCAAGTATTACCTATTACACTGGTCAACATTGAGATCGTTACCGACTTAAAAAGGCCCTAATCTGTAGTATCTTGGTGTGCTGAACATGAATATAACCCTGAACATTTTTTATTAACTCTCATTTTGAAGATTTTTCATATAATTCATTTTATATGTTTCACCATGTAAATTTATCCAGTAGGACTGCAACAGCATCCTAAATCAGCCTAGAATGATGTAATATTGCATCGCATTGCATAATACCATCATGCACACATCATCCAGAGTTGAGTGCATCATTTTCTGATGCAATGCAATACTACTGCCAGGCAGCTGCTGAAGTAAGCTGACGTCCGCAGTGGACTATAGAAAGCCCTGCCCGAAAGGTTGAGCATTGAAAATATTTCAGACTTTGTGCGACACAGTTTCAGCTACTATTCCATAGAACTGTTATTATTTTGTCCATCTAGGAACAATACAGAACAGTAATGCCTCGAAAGTGCAGTAATAGCGTGGACAATTTTTGCTCTGTTTGTGGGGAAGTGACATTTGCCAACCAGAAGAAAAGTATCACTTCTCAAGTGAAGAAGGCTTATCATCTTGACTTCGGATGCAAGGTTGGTGACCAAGACAAGCCTTGGGCCCCACATATATGCCGTGCTACATGTACAACACAGCTTTCACAGTGGTTCAGTGGCAAAAGACCATCCATGCCGTTGGCAGTCCCCATGGTGTGGAGAGAGCCAAGCAACCACATAAAAGACTGTTCCTTCTGCTTGGTTCCTCCTCTTTCTGGTGGAATTACGAAGCAAAAGAAGTCGAGAATAGTCTACCCAAACATTCCGTTTGCATTGAGACCAGTTCCACATGGTGAGGGACTTCCTATTCCAGAACCTCCAGCAGAATATTCTCTTGATTCATCCCATGAGGACAAGGGTGAGCTGGCCTGTTCTTCTCCTGTTCCATCAGCATGCAGTGATCCAGAGTTTCACTGCAGTGCATCACCAACCCCTCACAGACTAACACAGGAAGTACTAAATGACCTGGTTCATGATTTGGACTCATCCAAGAAGAAGGCAGAATTGCTAGGATCAAGACTCCAACAATGAAATCTTCTAGAAGAAGATGTCACAATTACTTTATGTTGAAAGCAGTTGGAGCCTTTCTTCAGAAAGGAAAGTACTTTGGTATTCTGTTTTGATATTGAGGGCCTCATGAATGCTTAGAATTCACTCATGACCCACAAGAATGGAGATTATTTCTAGACTCTTCAAAACTGAGTCTTAAGGCTGTGCTTTTGCACAATGGAAACCATCTTCCATCTAGTCCAGTAGTGCATGCTGTCCACATGAAAGATACATATGATAACTTAAAGCAGCTACTGAATTCCATTGAGTATAACAAGTACAGCTGGCACGTCTGTGGTGATTTGAAGCTAGTTGCCCTTTTAATGGGACTGCAGCAGGGATATACAAAATACATGTGTTTCTTATGTGAGTGGGATAGCCAAACAAGTGAATTGCACTAGTTGCAAAAGGAATGGACTCACAGAAAAAATGTAGCAGTTGGAGAGAAGAATATCCAGCACTGAGCTCTGGTTGAGGCTCACAAAATCCTGCTACCACCCTTTCACCTGAAACTAGGTTTGACGAAGAATTCCATGAAAGCCATGGAGCGGACCTCGCCAGCTTTCTGATACCTGCATGAAAAATTTCCTCGACTCAGCGAAGCAAAGATTAAAGAGGGAGTTTTTGTGGTTCCTCAGATTCGAGAGCTCTTCAAAGATGACCAGTTCAACAAGTTGCTGCAGGGTGATGCAAAACAAGCATGGAATGCTTTTTGCCCAGTGTCTACAAACTTTCTTGGGAATGTTAGGGCAGAAAACTACAAGGAACTAGCATAAGACATGCTGATGCAGTATCAGAAACTTGGCTGCAATATGTCTCTAGAGATCCACTTCCTTCATTCCCACCTGGATTTCTTCCCTGAAAACTGTGGTATGGTTAGTGATGAACATGGCGAATGTTTTCATCAAAATATCGCATCAATGGAACAAAGATACCATGGAAAATGGTCCACTACAATGCTGGCTGACTACTGCTGGACACTCCCCAGAGATGCTCCTGAACAAGAGACAAGCGAAGAAATCTAAGACGTAGTCTATAACTTGATTTTTTACAGGTATTAACCGTAGGCCTATTACTATTGGCATGCATTTTGTGATGTAAACATCCATTTATTTCAGATTACAAAAAAAGCTAAAGCCAAAATTAGAATTTGACTGTCATATTCATGTTGAGCACATACAAATTGATAGGAAATGACTAATTTTATTTCAGTAACATGACTTTTGTAAAAATTTGTTCACCAGTGTTACCAGCATGTAATGATAATACATGGAGTTGTTTGTTTAAACCATAGTGAATGATTTAAACATAGTGAAGATAGTAAACATAGTGAATAAACCTCCACAGTTTATTTTCAAATTAGGCTTTTACTAACTCTTAAGATATATACCATTCCCAAGGACTTCTACGTGACAGGATCCTGCAAACGGTGTCTTGGACCTGGAGCCCTGGGAGCTTGGCTGAGGCCCAGGGCCCCATTTAGCTGATGCTATGTTCTGAAATCACCCTGATTATTCAGCAGAGCTTCTAAGCCTCGGCTCTCATGCCAAGTCAATGACTTGACTCCGCAAAGTTAATGGGAACCCAGGCAGCCTGTTGCAGCACTGTGAGTTATTGCTGTTGTTCAGCTAGGGAATTGTTACTGTGAGTTACGTGTCTCTGCTGCAGACAAAAACACTGAGCCCAAAGGGAGTGCTGATCTTTGAACAGGGAAAAAGGGCAAGTACCCCAAAAGCACTTGAGAATAATAACCCTCCTAAGTATAACCTCAGGAGCAATGGGAGTGTCCCCATTACTTCTGAGGGATTTGTGGGTTAGGTTAATGGAGGTCTGAAATCTCTCTAACATGGAAAGGGGCATTAAGTCTACAATCAGAGCTAAAGATTGCTGCGTAAACACTTTTAGGAAAGGGGTAGGGTGATGACAGCATAAGTCAGTCATACTGAGGTGAATGTGTAGGTGGAAGGCTCTATTGGGTAAACACCTTAAATAGAGGCTCTATTTCTGTGTTCAACATAGAAACAGGGAGAGGTACTAGAAGGGTCTGGTGTACATATCCCCCTTCCAACCTTGGCTCCAGGGTAGCTTACCAGATGCCAAGTACACGTGTCAATTTGTACCAGTGCTCCTGCGTTGAGTGCACATGGGCACAGGATCGTCGTGTTAAAACCTTGTGAAGAAATAACAACACTTGCTGAGCACCCAAGTATACCAGACACCGTGCGTATGGTCTCTCTCCCAGCCCTTAAAAAGTAGATACAATATGGGGCCTCCTTAGTGGCCTAGGGGTTAAGTCTCAGTGCTATCTCCACTGTGGCCTGAGTTCAATACCCGGCCATGGAGCTGACCCACATGGCGCAGCAGACCTCTCCTGTCTCGCCCGCTGCTCCCCTCAGCAGTGTATTTCAGTCAGTCTGCCTGTTCTGCTCCCCACTCTGTCTCTGGTGAATCCTGTCACTCCCCTGCACATCTGGCCTATACCTTTGTTCTTCTATGTTAATAAAAAGTAGTTATAATTCTCATAGTTAGAAAACTGATACTCAGAGAGATTAAATTTCTTGCTCAAGGTTTGAGACTGTAAGGGAGCCTATTAATAAAACCAGGTTGGGGATGGCGCATGGCATAGGCCTCTAAATTTGATTTACAACATCTCCAAATGAGACCATAGCCCTACTCAACGTGTGTGTGTGTGTGTGTGTGCGCGCGCACATTAAAAGTGTGAATTTGGGGCCTTCCTGGTGGCGCAGCGGTTAAGCGCTGCGCTGTGGAGCTGTCGGCAGCAGCGATGCGAGTTCGACGCCCAGCCGGGGAGGATCCCACATGGTGGGGCAGACCTCTCCTGCCTCGCCCGCTGCTCCCCTCAGCAGTGTATTTCTGATCTACCTGTTCTGCTACCCACTCTGTCTCTGGTGAACCCTCTAGCCGCCCCACACCTCTGGCCTGTACCCCAGCTGTATGTATAAATAAATAAATCTTTAAAAAAAAGTGTGAATTTGTTACACGTAATCATTTAGAATTGTTCATACCTGGGGTGACTTCTATCATCTCTGTTAGTCTTTATTATACTGAACACCTTAGTAAAATGGAACTGGACTGGGTCTCCCTGGACCTCTGTAAGACCCTGTCTCTGCTGCTTTAGAGTAATCATCACCTTGCCAATATATAATCTCTTTACGACACAACTTTTACTTTGTCATTCAGTTATTTCAACTCCTTCGGTGGCTTCTGTTTTCTTTCACTGAAAGGCCAAATTCCTTAGCATTGTCTTTACTAGTCTGACCCTACCTGATCTGCCTTTACTCCATATACTACTTTACTTCTTATGCCCTCCGAGAGGCTTACCGAACTTCTGGCTGGCTGTTCACCAGTGAGTCATGATCTTTTAACAACTCCATTACTTGACAACTTTGACCCCTTTGCCTGGAACCTCTCTTCCTGCTTTTCCACCTGGATAACTGCCACCCCTTCTCTAGAATAGTTGTTTCAGATGCCAGGATAAGTTAGGGATGGGATGTGAGTTTCAGCTTAAAAGCAACAATATAAGGTTTAACTACATATAGTCAAAACTACCCTTGAAAATGTACTAAACCATCCAAAAATAAATGATGAATGGTTTTGTTCATCAATCTTATACATAAATATATATGTGAAAAAATATATATCATTAAGTACAAGAATCACATTCAGAGCAGGGCAGTAACATGCTAGCACTGTGAGAAGTGGGGAACTGAGATTCCATGAGGGAGTCACAAACACACACCTGCTTCTCATGATCACCTAACTCTGGGACTCACTGAGTCTTCTCAGTACCCTGAATTATTAGGTCTTTGTTAGTGCTCTCTTATTGCTCCACCCCCCTCATTTTCTCTCTTCAATGTAGATGTACCTCTGTAATGCCAAAAATTCTATCCATCTTTTCCTGACTCTCTTAGGTAGTATAAGACTCGTAGAATTCGGTTCATATCTCTATCATAGCAGCTGTCAGGTCTTATTGTAATTATTTAAGTATTTGTTTTCCCAAATAGACTGTGAACTTCCTCATAGTATAACTTTTATCCCTTTTGTTCCTCCATTCTTAACATCTAGGACAATTCTTAACAAAGATTGGGACAGTGCTTTTCAAAACATGTTCCATGTATCAGCATCAAAATTATCTAGGGTACCTCTTGAATTGCAAATTCATGGAGATAAAATAATCATTTAAATTTAGTTTTTATAATAGGTCTTGATTCAGCACTTCTTGGGTTGGATCCAGGAAATTCTATTGTCAAGGTACTTTCCAGGTGATATTGATGCAAATGAAAATGGAACTGATTTCAGATGCCTTCCCACTTATTCTGTCCCCACAAATGTGACCTCTTCTGTTGCTCTAGAGCAAGATATGGGGAGGCATAAGAACTGAGATGCAGAGGAGCATTGTTGGTACTGGGAGCGGACAGTTGGGATGGAGTTGAAAGGATGACTTAAAATTTACACAGAGGACTTGCACCCAAGTCTATATACTTGATTGATGTTACTACAAAAGTTATAAAGCAGCAATAGCAGACACTGTGGTTTACTCCCCAGGACTCATTTCATCCTTCCCATATTGAATTGAAGCAAGGCAAGTTGGGGAATTGATTTCAGCTCAAGGGATAAGGCTGATTGTTCTGAGAATAAACCTATTCCTTTTGCCAGTTATGGTTTAGACATTCAACTTGCCTGAAATTCAAGTAATGATTTATTGGCGTCTTTGGGGAAACTTTAGTTCCTACCTTTTAAGGGAAAGATGCCTTCCCTGGTTGATAGCAAGGATATGTGTGGCTCTGATTGTTGTTGATAACTTTCTCATGGTTGTGAGAAGAATCTAGCCTTAGATAGCAGTTGACCTGTGGAAAATGTACTACAGTGGTGGAAAGAATCTGGGACCCTGATATAAAAAAATCATTGCAGCAAATAGAACATAAACCTCATCATATTGACCATTTTAAGTGTGCAGTTCAGTGATATTAAGGACATTCATATTATTGTGCAACCATCACCACCACACATCCCCAGAACTTTTTCATCTTCTTTAGATGAAGCTCTACCCAATTAACATCCTCTCCTTCCCCCTCCATCCCTGGCAATCACCATTATACTTCTGTCTTTATGAATTTGACTACTCTAGGTAACTCACATAAGAGGAATCATCCAATATTTGTCCTTTTGTGAATGCTTTATTTCACTTAGCATGATATCTTGAAGTTTCATTCATGTTGTGACATGCATAAAAATTTCCTTAATTTTAAGAATATAACTATTATTATATGTAGATGACATGATGCTGTATACAGAAAATCCCAAATTGTCCATAAAAAAAACCTGATAGGAACAATAAACAAATGCAGTAAAGTTGCAGGCCACAAAATTTATATATCAAAATATGCTGTGTTTCTATATGTCACCAATGAATTAGCAGAAAGAGAAATGATGAAAACAATACCATTTATAATTACAAGGAAAGGAATTAAATGCTTAAGTATAAATTAAACCAAGGAAGGGATGACCCATACACTGAAAACTATAAGACGCTGTTGAAAGAAACTGAAGACACAAAAAAATGGAAAGATATTCCATGTTCATGAATTGGAAGGGTCAATATTATTAAATGACCATTTTATCTAAAGCAATACACAGATTCAACACAATACCTATCAAGATCACAATGGCATTCTTCACAGAAATACCAAAAAAAATCCTAAAATTTTTACAAAACCACAAAAGACCTTGAATAGCCAAAATAATCCTGAAGGAAAAAAAGAACAGAAACAGAGGTTCTATACTGCCTGACTTCAAGTTATATCACAAAGCTACAGTAATCAAAACGGTATTATACTAAGGGGGAAACAAGCATTTTTTGAGATTTGAGAGCCCAGAAATAAAACCACACATATATGAACAACGAAATTATGACAAAGGAAACAAGAGCATAAGGTGGAGAAAGGAAAGGCTCTTCAAAAAATGGTGTTGGGAAAATTGGACAGCAACAAGCAAAGGATGAAAACTGGGTTACTAGCTTATATCATATACATAAGTCAATTTAGAATGGATTGAAGACTTGAATGTAAGTCCTGAAACTAAAATACAAAGAAAAAATGATAGGTTATGCACCTGTTGACCATGGCTTTAGTGATGTCCTTGTGGATTTTCTCCAACAGCGAGAGAAACTAAAGAGAATATAAACAAATGGGACTACATCAAATTAAAAAGTTTCTGCACACTGAAAGAAACCACCATTAAAATGAAAGGCTGCCTCTGAAAGGGAGAGGATGTTTGCAAACCATATATCAGATGAGAGAGTAATATACAAAATATATAAACAGCTTGTACAATTCAACAACAAAAAATATATACACACCAATTTTTAAAAGGGCAGAGGATTTAAATAGGCATCAGACTAAAAAAAGGCATACAGATGACCAAAAGACACATGAAAAGATATTCTACACCATGCATCACTAGGGAAGTACATATTAAAACCACACTGAGACTTCACCTCACACAGGTTGGAATGTTATTATCAAAATGTCAAGAAAGAATGATGTTGGTAAGAATGTAGAGAGAAATGAACCCTAATGTACTGTTGGTGGGAATGTATGTTGGTGCATACTGTTTGGAAAACAGTATGGTGGTTCCTCAAAAAACTAAAACTAGAACTACCACATGATCCAGTAATCACCCATATGGGTATTTACACTAAGAACGTGAAGATACTAATTCCACAAGTTATATATATGCTTATGGTCACTACAGCACTATTTATACCAGTCAATATATGGAAACAACCCAAGTGCCAACCCACAGACGAATGGATTAAGAAGATGTTGTATATATGCATAATGGAATACTTAAACCATAAAAAGATGAAATCTTGTCATTTTTGACAACATAGATGGACCTTATGAGGGTCCTATAGAGGGAATTATGCTAAGAGAAATAAGTCAAAATACCATATGATTTTGTTCATGGAATATTAATAAAGAAAAAAACAATAAAAAAAACCCCAAACCCTTAGACTCTTCTTTACCAGAGGGGAAAGAAGTGGGTGCGAACATGGATGGAGTTAGAAGGGATCGTGCTCAGCGAAAAAAGCCAGAAAGAAAGAGAAAAATATCGAACGGTTTCACTTATTACAGGAATTTAGGGAAACCAAATAAGAGAGATATGTTCAGTGAGGGAGGGGGAGGATAAGGGTTCAAACCAGGGGAGAGGGGAGCACAAGGGACTGTGGTGATGGTTCACGGGTGAATCAGTGGTGGGTAACCCACAGGGAATACACTATAATGTAAAATATATGAATAATAATAAATATATATTTAAAAAAAATAAGTGGGTGTGAGTAGCTTGGGGGTGAATGGTGATTGGGCATTTGGTGGTGAGTGTCTTGTGAAATATACAGCTGCTGATATGATAAAGTGTGTACCTGAAACCTATATAGCTTTGTAAACTACGGTTACCTGGATAAAAACTTTTTAATTAAAAAATTCCCACCTTTTTAATGCTGAACAATATTCCATTGTATACAGATACTACAATTTGTCTATTAATCAGTCTCTGGACTTTGGCTTGTTTCCACCTTTTGGCTATTGTGAATAACACTTATCAACATGGGTGTACAAATACCTATTTGAGTCCCTGCTTTCAATTATTTTGTGTACATACCCAGGAAAGGTATTACTAGATCACATGGTAATTCCACATTTAATTTTTTTGAGGAATAACCATACTGTTTCCCACAACAGCGGCACAATTTTACATTCCAGCCAGCAAAATATGTGGGTTCCATTTTATCCACATCCTTTCCAATGCTTGCTAGTTTCTGGATTTTTTTTAAAGATTTATTTATTTATACATACAAGCTGGGGTACAGGCCAGAGGCGTAGGGCGGTGAGAGGGTCCACCAGAGACAGAGTGGGGAGTAGAACAGGCAGATGGACGGAAACACACTGCTGAGGGGAGCAGCGGGTGAGGCAGGAGAGGTCTGCCGCACCATGTGGGAATCTCCCCGGCTGGGTGTCGAACTCGCATCGCGCGCTGCCGACAGCTCCACAGCGCAGCGCTCAACTGCTGCACCACCAGGGAGGCCCCTAGTTTCTGGATTTTTAAAAGATAAACCAGCAATAAAATAGCCAATGCCAGACTTTTGGTGAATTCTAACTACATAGCAATCATGATGAGGGTGGTTGATAGTGGCAGGCATTGCTTGACGGGATAACTAGGAAACAAAATTCTGCTCTACATTGTGGTTAAAGAACTACTGGGATCATAATCAACTGTTTGATTAAAGAATAAATGAGGTTATTTTTGTTTAATTTGATTATCATTATTTATAATTTCCTCCCTGCTTTAATGATTATGTGGCACTGACCCACAGGAGCTGTGTGTTCTTGACCAGGGTCTAGCTTGGCATGTGTGTTTGAGGCTGGATGAATATAAGAGTTGATTGTTGCCCCAGAGGCTTGGCTTATAAGCTCAGACTCTTGCAAACTCTATCTTGCTTCCCTCAGGGACCTTTTTCTTCCCTGTTATTTGTTGTTAAATCACTAGGCTGAGCAAAGAACCCAAGCAACAGATCTTTCTCATCAGGTCCCAGAGGAAAGAGGCCTAGTCCACTCACAGTGGACCCCCAAAGTCACTAATAAAGCATACAGTATATAAGTTCCCTAAACCCAGATCCTGACTCCATCTTGGATGAGCAGAAGTTCTTACCTTCAAACAACCAAACCAACTGAAACAGAAAGGCATGTTTCCCTTTCTCTCCTGATATATAGAGTGGGTGTTAAAACAGGGTTTCCATCTTTATTCTCAGATGAGAGTATGGGGAATTGCAAGGCAGTGCTGAAAATGTAAAAGTCAGAATGCTAAAAACTGTTCAGAATGTTTGGCCACTGACAAAGGTTAAAACCAACATTAGTGGCAGCAAGGCGCCAGGCTGCCAGTAGCCGTAAAAGTCTCAAGGCCAGCAACCTTGAGATAAAACTCCCCCTGCCTAGGGCGAGGATTCCAGGAACTTGTAAAGATAACAGCACAGACCATCTGCTCCACGACCCCCTCATCCTTGATGTCTTGCCAAGTTCACTATGACTTGCTGAATTCCATTGCCTTTATAAGCTGACCCAATTCTGTACTCGGGGTCTCCATTTTTGCCTACGGACCGCTGCGTCGGTACACCGGGCTAATTGGGACCCTAGCTCGAGCTAGCAATAAATCACCGCTTTGCTGATTGCATGGAACTCTGCCTCAGTCTATCGGACCCGTAACATACTTTAACAAAAAGACCATTAAAGACCTGCAGACTACTTTGAAAAGAAAACTTCCTGGAAAACATATAAGCAATCCCTGTGTTTAGAAGTAAAACTATATCTTGGAATAAAATCTTCCACTCACCAGTTATCAGTCTCTCCATGATGAGCTCCAAACAACTGGAAAGACCATCAGTTTTCTTTACCGATTAGCTGATGATTTAAGTTGTGGATTTAGACACCTCAGACACTTGGCTTCTCCCCAGTTTCACCACACTGCTGGATTTTGGGCTCATCATGGCAGGTCAGCAGCCCCATTAAACCTAAAAAATTGTCCTTGACTACTGCCATTCAGATTTCAAGAAACATATGAAATTGGGTATTTCTGTGAAAACAGGTATCCAATTACCTGTTTTATCTCAAGCTTCAGAGCCCCAAAAATGAATGAACCTGTGTAGGTTGATCTACCTCATCTCATGTCCTGAATAAATTAACACCAGCTGTAGAACTTAATTTCAACTTGTGCTTTGAAGGAAGATGGGCCTGGGTGCAAGCTTTGGCTGTCTAACAATACTAGCTGGAGGTAATTTTGAGGTTGTTTAACCATTCTAAGCCTCAATTTCATTATCTGTGAGATAAGAAAAATAGTATCCACCCCATAGGATTTTTTGAGCATCAAATGAGATAACATGTGTACAAATGTTCAGTAAATGTTAAGGGAATTGGAGAATATTTGTTCTGGCTACTTGGAGGCCAAGTTCCTGACCTAGGATTCTCTAGACTTAGCTGACAAAATAATTCCTGGCTAGAACCTTACAATAAAAGCTCTTGATAAACAGCTCTGGAACTGCAGCTTAAACTTTACACCCAGAGAGCATAGATCTCGCTCCATGGTATTTACCATCGAGTTACTATTTAATGTAGAGAATCATTAATCTTATTACCCAATTTGGTCAAACAGACATTTCATTCCAACTGTGCTGTCTCTCACCCCAGTGATCCCCAGAGATAACATGACCTGGTTGGCTGAACAGGTGAACTCTTCCTCTCCCACTGCTCCATGTGTTCTGTTGTATCACCTTCTACTTATGGGACTATTAAGACTCAAGGGGAATATGACTCTGTCCCTGCTTGAGCTATAAATTATAGAAAGTAAGGTGCCATTCTACTTCTAGGATGATACATTAATATCAGTTTCCTAATCCAAACAAAATACTTGGGGTGATCTAAATGATCAGCACAACCTCTAACAATGTCTAATATCCACCTTAGAATGACATTGAGCGGCAAAGGAACTGGTTTTATTACCAGCATTCAATAGGAGGGTACAATGGATTTTAAATTGTCATATCTCAATACCTATGTTTTTCTAGCACCACATCTCCACAACTCAGAAGTTAAAAGGGAATATATTATGCCTCAGATGAATCAAAAGAGCAGCAAAGAGGGGACAACTTCATAAAGGTACAGAAGAACAAAAGCTTAAGTCTTTCTATCACACCATGCACCCAAATTAATATCAGGTATATAATAGGTTTAAGTACAACTTTTAAAACTATAGTGATTCTAGAATAAAGCTTAAGAGAATATCTTCCTCATCTTGGAAAAGATATTTTGGACAGGGTATAGACAGCCCAAAACATAAAGGAGGAAAAATTAAAACACTATCTCTTCAAAATCAAAGATTGTCATCAAAAGACTGTGAAGAAAATAAAAGGGCATGTCCCAGACTAGGATAATAAATTCAAAATATACCTGACCAAGAGCTCGTATCCTGAATATGTAAGGAAATCCTTCACATCAATAATAAAATGAAAACCAAGTTTAATAATAACCAAAGGACTTGAACAGTCACTTCAAAAAAGAAGATATATAAATGAGCAAAATGCATATAAGAATGTAGCATAACACTCTTAATAATGTGAAATATGCAAATTAAAACCATAAAGAGATACTATTTTACCTACAGGAACAGAAAAACTGACAACACTAAGTGTAGGTGAACATATGTGGTAACTCCGTTTGCTGATGGAAGTTTAAATTAGAATACACATTCTTGAAATTTGTTCTGTTTTTTTACAAAATTAAATATGCAATTATACTGTCATTCAGCAATTCTACTTCTAGGTAATTAAGTTAAATAATTGGAAGTTTCCACAAAAACTTTTTCACAAATATTTGTAGCAGCATTACTAAAAGTAACTGAAATATGAAAAAAAGAAAACTAAAATCAACCTATAGGAAAATGGATAAAGTAACTTCTGGTATAGTCTAACAATGGAGGGCCTCCCTGGTGGCGCAAGGGGTTAAGTTGCAGCACTATGAATCTATAGGCAGCCACTGCAGCCGTTGCAGTTGCAGTTTCATCCCGGGCCAGCAAGATTCCCCCAGCCAGCGAGATTCCCACATGGCTGGCAGACCTCTCCTCTCTCACTGGCTGCTCCCCTCAGCAGTGTATTTCAGTAGACCTGCCTGTTCTGCTCCTCACTGGCTCTAGTGAATCCTCTCACCTCCCCCCACCTCCGGCCTACACCCAGCTTGTATGCATAAATAAATAAATCTCTAAAAAAAAAAACAATGGACATAAAACATCAGTGGGTGAAGTTTATTCAGGACATACTGTTCGCCCAATGGTTTAAACAAATAGAAGTTTATTTCTGTCTCACATTACAGCCTGGAGGAAACATTCCAGGCTGCACGGGCACACGACAACCTTGCTGTACGAGGTTGTCCAGGGATCCAGAGTGCTATAATGTGGCTTAACAACTCCCAAGGTATTTTTCTCCTCAATAGGGCTCAAAATGGCTCTTTACAATGTTCAAGGAACAAATAGCAGGGAAAATGAAGCAGGAGAGGGAGGAGAAGTCTCCTTTAAGCGTTTGACCAGGAAGTAATCTCTCTCCTAGCTGCATCCTATTAGCAATGGCTGGAGAATGGATCAAGGGAACAATGGACAGTCTTTAAAAATCATGTCTGGAGTTCTTTAGCTTTCTGATCATAAATATCCCCAGGTGGCATTTCTGACCATAACCTCCCCTAGATGGCTTTTATAGCCACTAATGCTGGTCTGTATACCCGTTAGTAAGTGTTGTCACACTAAGACCTTCACGCCCCCGCCCCTTGCTTTATATTCCCTGTGATCCAGCATCTAAAGTGTTAAGGCCTGACTCTTTAAGGGACTACTAGGACCCTGCTCCAGGGCTAACCTATTGTTCATTCTAATTGGTTACTTCAGGGTAATACAGGTGATAATCTGTTTTGACTCTCATTCCTGCACTAAAAATAAATGGATATTCCTGAGGAAGTTAACTGTCCACTTTTTAGTCAGTTGAGCTTGCACACAGAAACCTAAATTAGCAAACATACCACAAACCTGATACTGTGTCTTGATTTCTCTGCCTCTAAATTGCAAGAGATTCCCTTTGTAATTAAGTCAGGAAACTAGCAAGGAAAGACGCCAGTGACATTGTAAATCAGTTATCAAGATAGCACAATAAGGACTTCCTTCCTGATCCTAATCAACAGGGTTTGAAGAATGGAGGCTATTAGTTGGCAAAGGTAGGGGTGGGGAACAGAGGGAAGAGTGGGTCCAGTGGGCTCTGGTGGAGGATTTATTGGTACTTTGGTGGTGGGTGTGGTGTAGTGATACGCATTTGAGGACGTATGAACCCTCTACCTCTGCATCGCATACAGTGTTGCAAACCAACATTTCCTCAAAAAAAAAAAAAAACAATTGAGGGATAGGGGGAGGGGGAGAGGGAGAATTGGAGCTACCGTGTGAGGTTTATAAAGACAGGGTCTGAGCTAAGGCAGGCAAACACAAGAAACTGCCTTATTCAAGAAAATATAATGAAAAAGAGCAAGGCTAGATGGAGTCTCTAAGCAGTAATACTGGTATCTTGAAAGACAGAATTATAAATGAGCACATTCCTCTCATTCAGGCAGAGACACGCTGATTGGCCTCTTCTGTTATTTCCCAGAGGAACACCAAATGCAGTGTCTGCGGAGAGTCAAGATAATGTCATAATGCTAATCACACTCCAGTGCGTACTTTGTCCCATCAATATTCAGTGTGCTTTCACATCCCAAAGAAGCATGAGAAAACCAAGCTCAGACAAGTTCCTCAACCTTCCCACGCCTTGGTGATTTTCATCCGTGTAGCCTGGATAATTCTACCTTTCATGGTGGCTTGAGATATTAAAAAAGAGAAAATTCTTGTGTATATTCTGTGGCCCGGGTAAAATTGTGGGTGTGCAGAAATGTGCGATTCCTTCTTCCTCAATTTTGGGACATTTCTAGAATCAAATTTATGCTCAGTATAGACCTCCCACCTGACTTTTCATTCTCAGTCTTTCTGAAAGGCAGTGTTAACATGAGCGACGCATTTGCTCTACAGAATCCGAGCCTGGATCTTGCCTCTTTGACCACCATCTCTGCTCCTTCCCCGTGACCACACAGCACGTGTGCTGGTGTCACATGGTCTATAAATCCAACTGAACAAACATGGAACCACTCTTCCATCTGCCCAGCCTCCTTAGCATCTTTCTTTGTCCACATGCTATCAACCTGTTAGTCTTTGCTTCACCACCAGCCTCTCTCCATCACAAACTATCTCTTCTCTATATCTCTCAGAAAACAAATGTTGTCTACAAGTTGATCTGTATCTTACTCTTTTCTGTCTTTGCTGACTGTCTTGGCATGAGTCCTGTCTGCTGTCTAAACTTTATCATCCCACCCATACATGGACTGTATCTTTTTCTACTTGTCATACTATATCCTATCTCTTTTTAAAAATATTTATTTTTGCATACAAGCTGGGGTACAGGCCAGAGGCGTGGGGCAGCAAGAGGGTTCACCAGAGACAGAGTGGGGAGCAGAACAGGCAGATCGACGGAAACACACTGCTGAGGGGAGCAGCGGGCGAGGCAGGAGAGGTCTGCCGCGCCAAGTGGGAATCTCCCAGGCCGGGCATCGAACTCGCACTGCTGCTGCCGCCAACTGCTGCACAGCATAGCGCTTAACCGCTGTGCCACCAGGGAAGCCCTATATCCTATCTCTTAACCTTTCTCTCTCTTCTATGTTTGGTCACTCCCACTCTACAAGCTCCTTCTAATTGGGTTGGGGGAAACGTATGTCCTGTATAAACCTCACCCATTGGTGTTTTATGGATACCACCCCCCACCTCCATGGCAAAGTGATCCCAGGCCCCCGGGATCACAGCTCCCATCATGCCATGGATCTGACGTGACCCTCGACTTCTTGAAGGGGGTTGCTAGGAGCTAAGGGTGGAGTGAAGCTGAAGTGGAAAATGTCATGCTGATCTGATGATTAAACTGAAATGATGTAGACTGAAAGTTAGAGGGAACAACTGATAAACACCCTCAAGGCCACACACACCCTGATTCATGCATTCCCAGCTGACTGACCCCTTGCTTGAATCAATAAATACTCTGTAGGGGCCTCCCTGGTGGCACAGTGGGTTAAGTCATAGCACTATAAAGCTATCCAGAGCCACTGCAGCACGAGTTCAATCCCCTGGCCAGGGAGCTTCCCACATGGCGCAGCAGACCTCTCCTGTCTCGCCCGCTGCTCCCCTCAGCAGTGTACTTCAGTCGATCCGCCTATTTGCTCCCCACTCTGTCTCTGGTGAATGCGCTCACCCCTGCCCAACACCTCTGGCCTACACCCTAGCTTTTTTATGCATAAAAAAAAAGATAACAAGACAACTGACTGAACTGAAGCACCCAGAGGGGTTAGGGGTGGAGGAAGGCAAAGAACAATGAGGGAGGGAGCACAATGGACTATGGTGGTGGAGTATGGGTGATTTGGAGGTTGGTGCCCTACTGTAGCTGTACCTGATGGGGAGGAGCCTAATGTTGTCAAGATTAAATGAATAAACAATTTTTTAAAAAAATAGAAATTTCCGGGGCCTCCCTGGTGGCACAGTGGGTTAAGCGCAGTGCTGTAGAGCTGTCGGCGGCTTCAGTGCCAGTTCGATGCCCGGCCAGGGAGCTTCCCACATGGCCGGCAGACCTCTCCTGCTTCACCTGCTGCTCCCCTCAGCAGTGTATTTTGGTCGATCTGCCTCTTCTGCTCCCCACTCTGTCTCTGGTGAACCCTCTCACCGCCCCACACCTCTGGCCTGCACCCCAGCTTGTATGCAAAAATAAAATAAATCTTTAAAAAACAGAAATTTCCTCTAGTCAATTCCTTGTATCCTGAAGTAAAAATTATATAGAAAATGTAATAAATGCTTGATTGCTTACTAAAAATAGATAGTAGGTAACTGAACATGTTTTAAATGCTATTGTTACAGGGCAACCCGAAAGAGAAATAGGATGACCTGGGTGCGAGTACTCACCTGAATGTTTAAAAACTCAGAACAAGACCCAAGGGCAGGCACACAGGGAAAGGTTAATAAAAGGTTTATTTACAAGGGAAAGTAAGAGCAGGGAGAATCATATCCAGGCATGTAGGTATACCTTGTAGGTATTTATGGTAACACAGCAAGTGGCAGAGCTACGATTTGAACCCAGGTCTATCTCATGGACTTCCTACAACACATAGATTACTATTTCTCAGTCTCCTTTGTGGGTTCTTCATCATCGGAGTGTCTCAGACCTCAATGTCTATCTGTACTTACTCCCTAATGATCTCATCCAATCGCATGACTTTAAATGCGGTGCATTATCTGCAAAATAGCCACTAATGATCCCTCCTTTTGTATGTGGAGGTTTTGCCAATATATGTTTTCTCTCTATGAGAAGGTGGTTCTCCTCTTGCTTGAATCCATCAATAGGATGGTTTTGCGACTTTGTTGAACCATAGGGTGAGGTAAAATTGGAATGTTCCAATTCTGGATATAGGAGGTCTAGCAGCTTCTGCTTTTGCTTACTTAGAAACCTACTCCTATGTAAAATGTTTTTCACCTCCTCCAAGAAGCCTTCCAGGATCCTAACTCTTCTAAGCAAAGGTCAATTTTCATGTCCTTACACTGTTTTTAACTTTCTTTCTGGCAACAATCACTGCTTGATATTATGCTCCACATTTAGTTGTCTCTGTGTTTGTTGTTTGTTTCCCCTAACAGGAATCACAGTTGACAGCCACAGCTTAAATCGCTCTGAAGATACTACCACAAGTCACAAAAGCCACACTTCTCGTAGGTAGCACTGAGCCAATGATTGAGCATGACAGCTGAAACAGAGCTGACCCATCCTTGGAAATGCAGGACTTCTCTAACATACAACTTTGGATTGGATATTCTCTGTTAACCTGGTCAAAATTTTCTTAGAATTTGGCTGCATTCTTTTTGCCCAAGTCTCTTTACCCTCTCTTTTTCCACAGAGGTCGGACCTGCATGAGATCTGACGACTCCCTGCTTACTCTTTCTCCACCCCTTTCTCCCTCTGATATTTCCCCTAATAGATGTCTTACACATCTAAATCCATCTTGGTGTCCATTTTTTGAAAGACCCCTCTGTCATGTGCTCCAGTGAAGGGGCATGAAGAAACTGCCAAGACCATTGGTCTAGCAGAGGCTTGGAAGTTGGACGACTCCTCTGAGAGTAGGGACCTCAATGTCCAGAGGCAATGGAGTAATGAGCAGGCAGCAGCAGTGACTGCTATTTCATGTCAAAAAGGCAAATGGAAGCACGTGCCTGCTAAGTAGTGCCAGTCCAGAGACCGGGAGAGAAAAGCCAAACGACAGCAAAGACCAACAGAGACAAGCAGAAAGGGATGGCAATGAGAGATGGCTATACATCCTCCAATCTCTAGGAGGATCTGTAAACTTGCCCCTATACCATTTGCATCTTGTTAGGGTGGGGAGTTCCTGAATAAGATTAGACCAATTACAGTAAATAAAGAAGCCATTTTTTTATATCTACAAAGAGTATGTAAATTATTCACCACACAGTAAAGAGAACTTTGACATCTTTAGTTTTAACTAAACCATCCCAATCCACTTTATGGCTTTGGGTCAACCTTCAAACCAGCATATTGAAACAGATGAGTTGAAAGGTCTGCCTTTAGTCCCATCTTCGCTTTTATTAGCTATCTGGGTCTGGGAAACTTGCTAGCCATTCAGAGCTTGTCTCCTCATGCATAAAATAGGACAGCCTATCTTCTCTGCAGAGCACCTGACTATGGTGTGGGCAAATCATGTATTTAAGAATTGTGTATGATGAAGGATGGAAATTAGCCCTTTGGTGGTGAACATAATATAGTATAGCTAGATGTTGATTTATAATGCTGCTGTATATCTGAAACCAATACAATGTCATAAGCCAGTGTTACTTCAATAAAAACTTTAAAAAATAAAAAAGTTGTTTTTTTCTGAAAAAAAATTAAAACCCATATGTAAAATGACTTTAATTTTATAAAATATTATATAAGTTTGCTTTAAAAGACATATTACATCCTGAAAATGCTCATCCATTTTTCAGACTGCTTTTTAGTTCATTCTGCCTACCTATTATATAATGATGCCCTCTGCTGTTCTCTTGTATGTCCTTCCTTCAGACAATACTAGAATACTAGAGACTTAGCCTACATCATTCTATCCAAGATGATTAAAGTGGGAATAATACATGAACAACACTTACTCTTATCTGAAAATGAAAGTAAAGCAAGGACATAATGGCCAAGTGCCTAAATCAGTCAAACCAGACCAGAACCTGGGCTTCTGGATTACTAAATTCGGTGTCTTTTTGTCAGGGTGGTAATTTGGAAGTATAAAGATACTCTTGAGTTTGACTTAAATCCCCAAATAGACTACATTATCAGGCCTCCACATGTGTTCTTCCTTCTAAATTCATTATCAACACTGAAAGTTATTTATGGCATCTACTCAGCCACAGAAACAGAAACCTCAAACCCAATTTTGATTCTATCCTCTTTTAACAACTAAAATCGGTTATGTGGACTCATTAATTCTGTCTTCTAAATCTTTCACCCATTTCTCCATTTAGACTGACCTCAATTGGACTTTATCTTTTTCAGCCTGTGTTTTTTCCATAGCCTCTTAACTGTCTTAGCAACCTCCAGGATTATTCACCACTTCATTTGTTCATTCATTCACTCAATCATTCAAGTTCTTGTTTAAGTCCTTACAATAGCCCAGGCAGTATGCTAGATGTGATGAATTAAAAGAAAACAGACATAGCTTGTGCTCTCAAGGAACTCAAAATCTAGCTGGAAGGGATAAATACATAAATAAATGTGAAATTATACTTCTCCCAAATATCACCAAAACAGTCTGTTAATGAGACAAAGTTGAGTTAATTTTCTCCATGGTAAGGGGGAACACTGATTTAGCAGATACTTAGTAGCATCTGTAAGTAGTGAGAGTAAAGTTAGGATATTTATGAGATTTTGAAGTCATATTTAAGATGTGTCTTTCAATGAGTTGTGATGGTTATATAAGAATCATTATACAGCAGTTTTAAGGTTGGTGGACCTAGCATGTGAGGATTTTGAGGAAGGAGTTCAAAAAGTCTTTGCTTATAAATTTTTGGTTGGTGTTTTCTGTTGATGATGGTTTTCTTAGTAAATTCCTGGAATGTACAATGAAGTTTATTTACAACTTCCTGGAATAATAGAGTGATAGTGATGAAGCTAGGAGAATGGAAATGTCATCTAGTGACGGGCTGACTTTACATAAGGAAGTACAGCAAAGCATTACAGACACATGTAGCAGGAGATGTGGGAGCATGGAAGAGACAGTACTCAATGATCCATGGAGTCAGAATGAGAAAGATTCAGAAATGGTTTTATAGATTTGAACCTTCCCATCAATGCTGAATAACATTCCATTTATGGATACGCCACATCTCATTTATTTGTCAGTTGCTAGACATTTGGGTTATTTCCACTTTGGGGCTATTACAAATAAAGCTGCTATGAACATTTGTGTACACAATCTTTTTGTGAACATATATTTTTATTTCTCTTGGGTATATACCTAGGAATGGAATTGTTGAGTTATATGGCAATTCCATGTTTAGCTTCTATGTCAAATTGTTTTTCAAGTGCAACAAGTGGTTGCACCATTTTACATATCGGCCAGCAATGTGTGAGTGTTCAAATTTCACTTGTTATTTTCATGTCTTTTTAAAAAAATGATAGCCATCCTCATGGTGTAAAGTAGCATTTCACAGTTTTGATTTGCATTTCCCTAATAACTAGTGATATTGAACATCGTTTCCTGAGCTTGTTGGCCATTCCTACAAATTCTTTGACAAATGGTTTTTCAAATCCTTTGCCCATGGGGTTTCTAATTAGGTTATTTGTCTTTTTAATTGCTGAATTATAAATGTTAATTACTCTGGCTATATGTCTTTTATCAGATTTATAATTTATAAATATTTTCAATTCACATTGTGGGTTGCCTTCACTTTCTTGATGGTATCTTTTAGAGAACAAAGATTTTATTGAGGTGAAATTCACATAACATAAAATTAACTATTTTAAAGTGAACAATTCAGTGATGTTTAGTGCATATAAAATGTTGTGCAACTTCCCTATTTGCAGACAATATGATAATATATACAGAAAACACCAGAAACGCCATAAAAAAACTACTCAAAATTATAGACCAGTTCAGAAAAGTAGCAGGATACAAAATCAATGCACAAAAATCAGTAGCCTTCTTATATGCAAACACCCAGTCAGAAGAAGAAGAAATTAAGAGATCCAGCCCCTTCAAAACTGAAACCAAAAAAATAAAATACCTGGGAATAAATCTAACAAAAGAGGTAAAGGACTTATACAAAGAAAACTATGAAACACTGTTGAAAGAAATAGAAGATACAAGACAATGGAAAGACATCCCCTGCTCATGGATTGGAAGGACTAACATCAAAATGGCCATCCTACCAAAAGCAATTTACAGGTTCAACGCTATTCCTATAAAAATCTCAATGACATTCTTCAAAGAAATAGAACAAATACTGATGACATGCATATGGAACCACAAAAAATCCTGCATAGCTAAAGCCCTCCTGACTAAAAAGAAAGAACACGGAGAGATTACAATCCCTGATTTCAAACTATGCTACAGAGCTGTAATAATTAAAACAGCATGGTACTGGAACAAAAACAGACACAAAGACCAATGGAACCAAATAGAAAACCCAGACATAAAGCCACATATCTATGGACAACTAATCTTTGACAAAGGAGCAAAGAAAATGCAGTGGAACAAGGACAACCTATTCAATAAATGGTGCTGGGAAAACTGGACAGCCACATGCAAAAACATGAAGCTAGACTACTACCTCACACCATGCACAAAAGCCAACTCAAAATGGATAAAAGACCTGGATGTAAGACAAGAAACCACAAAATTTATAAAAGAAAATATAGGCAAAACTCTGCACGACATACATCTCAGCAAAATCTTTAAAGACACATCCCCCAAAGTGAAGGAAACGAAGGACAAAATAAACAGCTGGGATTACATCAAACTAAAAAGCTTCTATACAGCAAGAGACATTAACCAAAACTAACAGACACCCTACCAATCTAAAAGGAGCTCACACAACTCAACAAAAACAAAGTCAACAATCCAGTCAAAAAATGGGCAGAAGAGCTAAAAAGACACTTCTCCAAAGAAGAGAAGCAAATGGCCAACAGGTACATGAAAAAATGTTCAACATTACTTGTAATCAGGGAAATGCAGGTCAAAACCACAATGAGATACCACCTCACACCAGTGAGAATGGTGCACATTAAAATACAGGCAACAACAAATGCTGGTGAGGATGTGGCGAAAAAAGAATTCTACACTGTTGCTGGGATTGCAAACTAGTCCAACCACTATGGAAGGCTGTATGGCGATTCCTCAAACTGCTAAAAATGGAGCTTCCATACAACCCAGCAATACCACTCCTGGGAATCTACCCAAAGGACACAAAAACAATAATATAAAAGGATACATGCACCCTTATGTTTATTGCAGCACTGTTTACAATAGCTAAAGTATGGAAACAACCCAGATGCCCAAAAATAGATGACTAGATCAAGAAGATGTGGTACATATACACAATGGAATACTATTCAGCATTCAAAAATGATAAACACATGCAATTCGCAGCGACATGGATGGAACTAGAAGCGATCATGTTCAGTGAAATAAGCCAGAGGGAAAGAGAAACATATCGAATGGTTTCACATATAACAGGAATATAGGGGAACCAAATATGAGAGAGACACCCAGTGAGGGAGGGAGAAGATAAGGGCTCAAAATGGGGTAGAAAAGGGCACAAGGGACCATGACGATGGGTCACAGGTGAATTGGTGGTGGGTTACCCAAGGGAAATACAAAATGTAAAAGATACAAATAACAATAAAAAATTTTAAAATTTTTAAAACTGCAAAAAAAAAATACACTCCATGCTTTCCTAAAAGAAAAAAATGTTGCGCAACTTCCACCTTTCTATCTAGTTCCAAAACATTTTCATCATCCCCAAAGGAAACCCTGACCCATTAAAATTTGCTTCTTACCCTTCCTTCACCCTACTCTCTGATAACCACCAATCAATGTTCTGTTTTCATGCATTTATTTATTCTGAATATTTCCTGTAGATGGAATGATGCATTGTGATCCTTTGTGTGTGAATTCCTTCACTTACTATGTTTTTTGAGGTTTCCCTGCATTGTAGGATGTATCAGTATGTCATTCCTTTAGATGGCTGAATTAAACAGGAAGTGTGAGTCCTCCAACTTTGTTCTTGTGTCTCAAGATTATTTTGGCTATTTGGGGGCCACCTGCAATTCCATATTTATTTGATGGTTTTCTTTTCCATTTCTAAAAAAAAGAGCATTGCAATTTTGATAAGGATTACCTTGGGAAGTATTGCTATTTTAAGAAATACTAAGTTTCCCACTCCATGAAAATGGGGTGTCTTTCAATATTGTTAGGTGTCCTTTAATTTCTTCCAACAAAGTTTTGCTGTTTTCAGTGTAGTCTTCCAAATTCTTGTTTAGAGTTTATTCCTATGTATTTTGGATGCTATTATAAATAGAATTGTTTTCTTTGCTTCTTTTTCATTGCTGGTGTATAGAAACACAATTGAGCTTTTGTGACAGTTAAGTGAGAGAAGGTCATCAAAGCATCTAACACACTGTCTGGCACATGTGTATGCCAATATCTTCCTCTAATCTCTCACCAATGTATCCTACACACAAACTGGAGCCACCTCCTGTTTCTGAAGGCTTTGACCCAGGAATTATACTTCTGAGAGTCTATAGCAATGAAGCTCCCAGAAGAACAGAAAATATTTTGTGACAAGGCTATTCATTATGTTTGTTAATTAGCGCGTGCACACACACACACACACACACACACACACACACACACAATCGACTCCACCCACAACACAGTGGAAGAGAGGTTGGGATCACCTTCTCCATTAAAAACAACTATTAAAAAATAATATTTGCTCATAAGAAGACCCAGGTGCTCTTTGCCATTTAGTCCCAGGAATATCCCTCAGAGATTTCAAACTAATGGTGGTGGCAGCTGAGGGAAAGAAATGGGAGGACGCAAAGTGGAGTATGACTGAGTGAGTAGATATCCCAGCCAGCAGAAGCCCCGGGCCATTGTGAAATTCCCTGGAGGAACTTTGGTAACACACAAGTGGGTGCAGACCTGACCCGGGGCAGTGGGAACTCTGAGGGCACAGACCCAGGAAAATAAGAACTCTGAAGCTGGGGAGGGCACTGAAAGCTTCCTCCCCACCCACTTCCCAGAAGAGATCAAAGAGATACCAGGTGGAGCCAGGCTGGACTCCAAAAAGCCCAATAGCAGAGAGAAGGACTTGTGAGATAACTCACGAATTCTTCGGGAAATCAAACAAATGGCGCACAGATATTGCAGCCCTGCAGAAGCCTGCAGCAGAGGCAGGGTGGGGCAGCAGCAGCCATTGCTGGCAGCCATAGTGACAAGTGGGCACATTTCCACCCACCACACTCTGGTGCAGTGCTGCCTTCTTGCCAAATACAAATTAGTCCCGGAGCATGAGTCTGGCAGTCCAGACTTTGCTCCTCCCACTGGAGTTTCAAGCTTCATAGATTATGATCCGTGGCAGAAAGGCGCAGCAGGGAGTTGGGGTGGGAAGTTAAGACAGCTTAAGCACAGGATGCAGCTTGCTGTGGAATGAAAGAAGAGGAGGTAGAGGTGACCAACTTTATTTCTCAAATTAAGATGGAGTGTTAAAGTCCCGAACTCCCTTCCTGCCCCCATCTCATTGCCAAGGTAAACTAAGAAGAGAAAAAAGCAAAACTAAATCCCCAGCACCCCAACCTCCCCCCCTCACACAGCAAATAAAGCAACACACATGCTTAGGAAGCAAGAGACATCTGAACACAAGATGGAAAAGCAAAATGAGAAGAACTGAAGTCATGGGACAGACATAAAGGATACAGAAAGAAGACCTATCAGACAATGACTTCAGAACAATATTAAGGGTGCTAAATGAGCTACTGGAAGGTCAGTCAAAGGAAGATAGACAGGTTCAAGATCTTTGAAAGGAGATCAGGACCAAATAGAGTTCTTCAGCAAAGAGACTATTAAGTGAAATAAGTAAAAAAATGAAAGACAGATATCAGATGTTTTCACTTATCTATGGAACATAAATAACCAAAAAACATATACAGAGGTAAAATATAGTAAGAAAAAATCTTGACGTTGGTAAAATAATATAATGGTTACCAGAGGGAACAAGAGGGAGGGAGAAGAGGGCGGGGGACTGAGGCACACAGGGTATTGGCAAGGGTAGTTTGGTGACGGGGGAGTGGAACATGTGTACATACAGAAAAGCAAAAAAATGTAATCCCAAAAAATAAAATAAAAAGTATTAAAAGTATACATGAAATTTAACAAATAAACACATACAAACAGCTGAACATGCCAAATGTCTAACACTAAGGGACTGATATTTGCTAAAAGTGACATCCATGAAGACTTTCAATAACATAGCAAAGTGTTTATAGTATTAAGGTAAGAAAATGTATATATATGCAACTATTTAACTATACTTAAATAGTTCCATTTAACTATATTAAATGTTGAAAATATGTATAGAAATGGTACTTAAATGAAATACAACAAAATGTTAATGATGGTTACCTTTGAATGAAGTAACTTCTTTTCGCTTTTGTACATTGCATATAGCATTACTTTTATACTAAAAACATTAAAGAAAAATGTTTAGGACTTTGAGGAATACTCTATAGCAATGAGAATGATCTACAACTACTTGTAACAACATGAATTTCACGAGCATAATGTTGAGTTGAAGAAGCCAGATGCAAAAGAATACTATCGTGCATAATTCAACTTACGTACACAATCAAGCAAAACTAATCTATGCTATTTTTAACAGGATAGTGGAATCTGTGACGGTAGGGTGGGTAGTAACTTTTGCATCTGACTTCTTTTGCTCAACATTACATTTCTAAAATTCATCCTGTCTCTGTGGGGGTGGGAGTAATGACTGGAAAGGGGCACAAGGGGACTTCTGGAATCTAGTGAAGTTCTGTTTCATGATCTATGTGTGCTCAGTTTGGAAAAAATTATCACCCTTATGAATAGTGTTATCCTTTAATAAAAGGTAAGAAGTAGGATGGATGGATGGCTACATGCATACATACACACACACATACATACATACATACATATGTGTGGGGGGGGGAGAGGGAGAGAGAGATAACTGAGTGAATGCAAATCCTCATCCATGCAGGTCCTGAACAAAGTCAACTTTAGTACAGAAAGAAAAACTCATCTTGGCCACAAGGTGGCGGCATTAGTTGCTTGGAAATCAAATTCCAAGGTGCTCATCAGCATTTTTTAAGAACCAAATATTTGTATTGTCTCAAAAGAGGAGAACTTAGAGATTTTGCAGTCCAACCTTTTCTAATTTTTCAGATGTTAGAAATAAGCTAGAAAAGTATGAGTTGCCCAATATCACACTGCTGGTTAGAAGACCTCGTCTGGAAAGCCAGGTTTCTGGACTATCAGCTTGCTCTACTACTGTAGAAAGTCTGTGTTTAGCTCTGTTTCCTTCCTACCATGCTCTGAAATAAGATGCTTATCAAGAAGTGCCCCTAATCTTATAACTCCTGAAAACAGAAATCTCAAATGGAATAGAAAATCCATGACTTGAATTGGCAGTATTGAGTGACAACAGTGTGAAATTATCTTACATGGGCATTTTAAAACATCAAATGGCCAATTCCACCTGAACTGGTATAGGATTCTACTTCTTCAGACGAGAATATTAGAGCAGACACCTCTGTTTTATTTTCCTGTCTTTCTCTTTCTTTGTTTTAACCTTCCTTCCATGTCTCATTTCTTTAAATCACAGGAGTCAACAATGCTTCTCAGAACCAAAAATTCAAAATCAAATAAATACAGTGACTACAAGACCAGACCTCAGCTCTGTGTTAGGATTCATTTGTCTTTGTTGTAGAGGATTTACAGGACAGAGCCCCAGCAGAAGATGAGTCAAATTAAGACAAAAGATGACTGTGCTTGAAACCTGGCCCATAGGAGAAGCTCCTTGCTGGATGGGACATCTGCAAGCAGGGAAGAAGTGCACAAGCAGACTTCAAGGTGTGCACAGCAATCTTCTTTGATAACCTCCAGTGCAAAGGTGGAGTCCTTATATGGAGGCCAGATAGATTGGAACAAGGGGAGAATTATTTACCCCCCCCCCCAGAAACATTTGGCCATTTCTAGTTGTCTGACATGAGGGAAGGTGCTACTGGGATCTACTGGGTGGAGACCAGGGGTACTGCTTAACACTTTGTGTGCCGGTGCCCTTTAAGCCTACCAGCCCTTGGGGCCGGCCGTTTTCTGTGCCACCGCATGAATGGTATAAGCATTCAATAAAACACACACAACTCCTGAACTACTGGATATTAAAAAAACTGTAATATCACTCATAAAACACCTTACACTTTCACCAAAACAATGTGTAAAGCTTCTAGACTGATTACGATCAAGAAATAGCTCCTAATAGTTCCAAATAAATCCACCATGGCGTGAAAAACCGGAGACTACATGAACACGTATTAATACGTGAGCAGCCACCTGATACTGGTGACAAAAACATGTATTAATACGTGAGCGGACCACAAAGTGTTAACATCCTGCAATGCATAGGGCAGCCCCCACACAAAGAATTTCTCAGCCCCAAATGTCAACAATACTGAGTTTGAGAAACCCTTTCTATACAAAATTAGAGCCCAGTGAAATAATGTGGTACCTTAGAGGATCTTACTGATTTCTTATACAAAGCAAATATAGACAAACAAACAAAAAAGAAAAATACCCAAAGAAACAAAAATAAATCAGACAGTGTCTAAGTCCAAGGTGGCATCTATAGAGTAACGACACAGTTGAATTTGTACTAATTCATATTTTTGGGAATATAATTTTGCCTTTTAATTTCTTTTTTTAAAAGATTTATTTATTTCTTTATGCATACAAGTTGGGGTGTAGACCAGAGGTGTGGGGGTGTGAGAGGATTCACCAGAGACAAGAGTGGGGAGCAGAACAGGCAGATAAACTGAAATACACTGCTGAGGGGAGCAGCAAGCAAGGCAGGAGAGGTCTGCTGCGCCATGTGGGAATCTCCCTGGCTGGGGATTGAACTCATGCTGCAGTGGCTGTGGATAGCTTCATAGTGCTGACACTTAACCCTTTGTGCCACCAGGGAGGCCCTTTTAATTTCTTCTTAGGCCAAAAGCATTCAAGTCAGTTCTTAAAACATTGAGCACCAACTTGCCTTGAGGAAAGCGTGGTGCTGCTTCACCAAGGAGATCCTGAAGGTCTATGAGGCGAGAAAATCAACCTCAGCCAGACCCTCCTTTCTGCTCTCTCGCTAAAGTGTTGACAAAGGAATTTCTTTTTTTTTTAAGATTTATTTATTTATACATACAAGCTGGGGTACAGGCCAGAGGCGTGGGGCGGCAAGAGGGTTCACCAGAGACAGAGTGGGGAGCAGAACAGGCAGATCAGAAATACACTGCTGAGGGGAGTAGCGGGCGAGGCAGGAGAGGTCTGCCGCGCCATGTGGGATTCTCCCCGGCCAGGCGTCAAACTCACATCACGCGCTGCCAACAGCTCCACAGCGCAGCGCTCAACCGCTGCGCCCCAAGGGAGGTCTGACAAAGGAATTTCAATGTGAATATCCTTTGAAAGAACTCTCAAAAATTCCCTGGCATTATTCACATTTCATATATGACCGAGGTCATTCCTGACACCTAGCAAGAAAACATGGCAGTCAGACAGCCCTACTGTCCACTGAGTCTAGACCCTAGCTGCTCCCAGTCCTGCCCCTAGTTCTGCTTCTTGTCACCAACAAGCATAAAGTACACAAGCAGAAAAACTATCAGAGGAAAGCCTCAGGTTACAGAACTCTTGGTGGCTGAGAGAAGCACTCTGGTTGATTTATTTTTCTGGGTAATGAAGGGAGAGCCACAGAGGCATCGTTTTGTTCCTTGTAACTGATAAGCATTCCAATATACTTCTCTCCTTTCTATATTAGGAAGCAGGAGAGCCTGGGGGATAAAGTTGAAGCAGATATACTTATGGCCTCAGTCATTGTCATCATCATCATCAATGACCACTATCCAGGCTGGGAGATAATGATTGGAATATAAGAACTTCAGAAGTACATTTCCCCATTTCGTAAATGAGGAAACTGAGGCCCAAGGAGGAAAGTGCAATTCTCATGTCTATCTAGGGGCACAGGTTTCACAGAGCTGGAAAGGCATAGAATTCGCTTTGATCTGAGTTTATATTTTCTAAAATTGGGAAGGAAAATAATCTTGCTTAAGTTGAAGGTGCTGGCCAGCCTAAATAGAAGCCATAAGTTTCCCTGTTCTTCAGCCACTACTTCTGTAAGAACCAGCCAGAAATCTACTGACAAAGTAAAGGATTGAAATAATTTTCTGAATCATTTGGACTGAAACCCCATTGCAGAGCTATAGCCTTTAAATACATGTGGTGTGGCTGTAAAGCAATGTGACCAATTTCCACAAACCACACAAGAAAACTGGGCACACTATTATATATTCATACTGCGTGCTCTGGATTTTCCATGAATACAGGGGACAGGAAATCCATAAATAACCCCCAAACTTGTTTTGAAGCCAGTTTTTACCTCCACCTTCGACAAACCTTTTTGCAAAAAGCCACTAAGGGAAAGTAAAATTGACTTAACTACACCATCACTTTCCTTCTTATCCTCTTGTGTTTATTTCATCATCTCCTGTTGCTAATACCAAGGTAGGTGGCAAAGAGGTCAAAAGAAGGAGGTTATAAGGAGATGGCTTATGAAAAATTGTCTACTCATGGGGTAAAATACAGAACACTGGCTATCATGGCTACATTTCAAGGAAAAAAAAAAGAGGATCTATTGGTTTCTCCCTCTAATTATGGCCAGTAGTCTTCCTACTCAAGGTGTGGTCCATGGAACCAGCAGCATTGGAATCGCATAAGAACTTGTTACAAATGCATCATCTCAGCCCCCTGGCATAGTTTATGTTAAACAATCCCCCGAAGTGATTTGTGTGCACATTAAACATTGTGAGGCATTGATGGAGGGTACAGTAAAAACAACTCTGGATTAGAACTTGGAAAACCAGTTTTCTCTTTCTGTTTCTGCCACTTACTGGCTTCATAAATTTATCCAAATCATTTCCCCTTCCTGAGTTTCATATTTTTATGGATATAATAAGGGAATTAGACTACAAGATCCCTGAGGGTCTCCGTGCCCCAAAATTCTGTGATTCTAATTATCCTAGCTTGGATGCATCCTTGGAAATAGTTCATCTTCCTTCAGATAAGCAAAGTTTACCATCGAAATCCCAGTTGGTAAGAAATTGACTTACTTGGTCCAACTCCTCCTGTCAGGTTGTCTGAACCCCAAGTTTCCTGAGATGGGATGCCCAGAGTTATTCCCCTTTTCAGTTCCTCAGAACCAGGAGAGTGCAGCTATGCTGGTGGTTGAAAGGAACCAAGATTCACGGATCTCCCCCTAGAGGTGGGACAGGTAAATTCTCAGGATACAGAGGACTAGGGACAGCTTAGGAAACTGATCCCAGTCCACCTGGCACTTCCTCTTCACAAAATCACTTAAGAAGCATTAATTTTACTCCCACTGCTTATTTTTCTTTCTGTTCTTCCATTTCTTGGAGCAAGTTGCCCTATCACCGTAATTGGCCATTGCCTTATTTTTCAAAAGGAGCTAAAATGAGGTGGAAGAAAAGCATCACCACAAAGCCAGGGTCATGGTTCATAGGAAGAGAGAGATTTGGGTGGGATATCTTGGGTCGCTCAAACCTCAACTGATCATCTACAGACCCTAACTATGCACTTGTTCCAGTTACAATCGTTGCATAATAAACAACCTCAACATTAGTGGCACAATTTTTTTTTATGCTTATGGAGTCTGTGGTTCAAGGATTAGGGCAGAGCTTGGCAAGGTGATTCTTTTCTGGTGTCAACTGAGGTCACTTGAGGTACATAGATGATGGCTGGGATAGTTTGGAGGATCCAAGATGGCTTCACTTCCGTGTCTGGTGACTTGGTGGGAATGGCAAAAAGACTGGCTCAACTATGATTGTTGACTGTAGTGTGGGTTCTCTAGCATAGCCATCTCAGAGTTAGCAAACTTCTTATGGGGAAACTGGCTTTCCTCGGAGGGATTATCCTAAAGATCTGGGTGGAAGCTGCACGGCATTTTATGATCAAACATCAGAAGTAATAGAACACTGCTTGGTTGAAGCAATCACAAGGTCACCTCAATTCAAGGAGAGGAAACTTAGACTCCGCATCTCAATGAGAGGAGTTTCAGTGAATTTGTGGCCAATTTTAAAAACCTCTACAGTACCCAAGAGAAAAATAGCACTGAGCAAACCCTCAGTTCAACTCTGGATTGAAACTTGTGTGCTGTCAAGGATTCTTTTTCCCATCCTTGCAAGAAGGTCAGCTCAGGTTGCTCATTGTCTGCCTATGTCTACGCAGGTGTCCCTTCTTACACCTGTCCCTTTGAACATGCACTTCTCTGCCCGCCGGTGCCTATGCAGGCATCTCTTTCTTCTCTTTCTTTTTACTCTTTTCCTTAATAAACTTGCCTTGTGGTGATGAATGGGAACATGAGCAAGAACCCCATGCACTGGACCCCATGCACTGAACCCCAAAAATTCTACACCTAGATAATACCTCCCAATCTTCATTCTTCTAAGTAGTTAAGGAAATGATGATTGCTCCTGTGATAAGGGAAAGGGCATAAACTTCTCTTTAGCTTCCAGAACCTCCCTTGATTGTATTGTCAGATTGAGGTGTCCTGAGAGGTCACAAAAATTAACATACAAAAACCAAGCAACAACAACAACAACAAAGAAGGCGCTCAGCAGGATGCTGAGGCCTGCAGCTCACAACTGCCTACACCCTATCTCTCCACACTGAATCTTAGAACTTGACTTCAGTGTGGGAAGTGAGGACAAAGGAAAAGGGGCTTTACCTTACCCCCTCTCTTTCATGGTCCCTCATTTTAAAAATAAGCCTTAAATGGGCTAAGCCACCCACTCTCTGTCTCTTTTCCCTTGGGCCACACCCTGGCCCTGCTCAAATTTCCAAGAGCTGGGGAATAGCGTCTTACTGCACCAGCCCTCTGGAATCGGAAAGAATAAAAAGAACAAACTATGCAGAAAAGAAGGTCTCCAAGAGCGCCAAAAGAAAGCAAGGGTTTGTTTGCCTTAGGCCAGTTCTATTTATATTTCCTATACTCCACCCTACCAGGGTGGTCTAATTGTGTGGCTCTGTGAACTCCAGAACTCCATTTTATTCTTTTTTTTTAAAGATTTATTTATTTATACATACAAGCTGGGGTACAGGCCAGAGGCGTGGGGCGGCGAGAGGGTTCACCAGAGACAGAGTGGGGAGCAGAACAGGCAGATCAGAAATACACTGCTGGGGGGAGCAGCGGGCGTGGCAGGAGAGGTCTGCCGCACCATGTGGGATTCTCCCCGGCTGGGCGTCGAACTCGCATTGACGCTGCCGACAGCTCCACAGCGCAGCGCTCAACCGCTGCACCACCGGGGAGGCCCCATTTTATTCTTGATCTGCATCAGAGCTATGAGTGGGAGGAGGGACATTCTCCACTTCTCTCCATACCAAGAGTTACAGTATGTGCCACTTACGTATCTTTGACCGATGACTCTCTCAGGTACTGTGCCATTTTATACCCACTATTTCATTTACACCTCAAACAATCCTATGAGCATTTTATTGATTATATTATGCCTGAGTTACAGGTGACAAACCCAAGCCTCCAAGAGCTAAAATAACTTGTTCTGGCTCACACTGTTCATGTATAGCAAAACTTAGTTTGGAATCAAGGAAATCTGAGCCCAAAGCTATAAATATTTTTCACAACTGAGCATGAGAGATAATAGCAGCTATCATAAAGCTGTAAGAATAATATATTTATAATCAATAAGACTTTTGCATAGGGAATATATCCAACTAACTGATATAAATAACCAACATCAATAAGGATGTTTAAAAGAGGCTGAGCAATAATAGAAATGGTATGCTGATCTCAAACAAAAGCAGTTACTCCAATAACAAAGGTTTATTTGAAAACAAACAGCAGAAGGGAGGGGAGATTGGAGAGTACATTCATCGCAAGACCCACATGCACATCACCAAATCCAAGGCTATGTAACCTCTAGAGAACCTTCCTGCAGTTCTGCTGGAGTGGGGAAGCAGCATCATTTCTCATGCATGGGCAATTCAGGAAGTTTTGGGGCTTACTGTTTGCTGATTTTCACACATGTGAGTACTTTCTTTCTAGTCTCCCAACTTAATTTAAATAGAATTCTGGACATTAATGCTCACATGTAGTGGCAGGAACAGCACCGGAGGCAGGTTCTCTATAGAGCTGCGCAGACAAGTCAAAGAAGAGTTCTGGAGCCCTCTGTGGCTTTTTAGGCTTTTAGTGGTCTTTTGACTGAGGCAGCCAGGTACAAGGCAGGTTGGGGGACCGGGGGGCCAGGATGCTGGTGGCCTCCCAGCCCCCAGTGAATCTTCACTTCCTCTGGGCTCTCTTGTGTTCTCCCCCTCCTGCTGCCGCTGCCGCCTCTGCCGCCGCCGCTGCTGCTGCTGCTTATAAGCCCAGTCTCTGGCTCAGGTGTGCCCACTCAAGCATGCCCACACCCTTCTCCAGGTGCCCGCCATCAGGCATGCATGTAGGCCTGCAGGGGTCTATCATTGAGGGGAGGGCGGAAAAACCTGATGACTCTTTCATTTACCCTACATCACATTGCCCCTTTTTGATCCTAGGTCTTTCCCTGAATCTTTGATAATGTAGATATTTGATTTAGATCTCTCTCTGAAAGCATTGCTGGTCAATAGACAGATGTATCTGCTGGGTTTGATGGTCTCTTGCCCCACTGTGCCAAAGCAGGACCTTTCTGGCTGTCATTTCCCATGTTAGGGGGACGATATGTAGATTGAGAACCTACTGAGATCACATTGATAGCAGGCAAATGAGGAGCTTTAAAGTTTGGCCAGAGGCAGTGCCCCAATTGCTTACCAGTCACTATATTGGTTCTGCACCCGCGCACACAATTGCAAGACTACTCAGGTTTAGGGAACAACAACATTGGGATTTATTTAACAAACAGGGAAAAAGCAAAGAATTACTGAAGTCAACATATCAACATATGGCCGTTTACCTTACTTAAAGCAATGCCCGTTTCCAAAATGGCTTCTTCCTTCTTCTGCAGACGTGCAACAATTAGACTGTAGGCCAGATTCCAACTCACGAGGACGACACAGGACACAACTGGAGATGCTCCCAAAACTGCCGTGGTGCCCCAGCACAGCACCAGGCCAACAACACTGCAAACATCAACCACAGCGGCCAGAGGACCCAACAGACTGCACTCACGCATTTTAGGAAGGCGCCCGCTTCGGGCCTCTGCCTTCTTCCTTCGGCTGCAGTAAAGACAAAACTGGGAGCAGTTTCCGTCACTCGGCTACTTGCAAGCTTCCAAAGTCACTGGCCCCAAAGTCGCTAAAGATTCAAAACGTTTCTTCTTTTCTACATCATAGCAACTGCTTCCTTTATTCCTTTAGCATGACGACTGCCTCTTTTCATTCCTACATCGTGGGGACTGAATCTCTTTCTCCTTCAGTCCCCTCTTATTTCTTATCAGAATCCCTGTCCCAAATGCAAACTTAGCAGTTTACCTGGGGCTATTCATTTTCAACAGCAAACCCCTTGGACTTTGGACTCAGCCCAGTTACAACATTAGAGTGACAAGGAGGGTCGAAAAGTGATCATGGACTTTTTTTTTTTTACCTAAAGTTTACATCTTGTTGTAGTTGTAGGCTCTCGAGGTCTTCTCAGTGTTGATTCAACATCACCTTGTGAGGCACGCTGTTTCTAGAAAATTTTATAGACAAATACAGAAATTAACAATAAGCATACAAAGTAAAATAATATTTCAAATCCAGTTTGTATGATGGTGCTAAACCAGAAACCCAAAACCAAAAAGGCAGTTAGCTAAACAGATCACAAGACCGAGTATGGTCTGGTGCACATGCTGCAAACAGTGGTTTTGTTTCTTAACTTTATGTAATTAAATTTCTACTTTTCCAGGGGTATTTATCCATGGATAAGTGGTAATATTGCTATCATACAGGTATTACTACTGAAACAGGGTTATAGGGCTGCTATGGCAGGTCAAAGGACAGTGGCCAGGTAGACAACAGGTCACTGCGGGTTTTCACCTGTGCACAATTGCAAGCCTGCTCAGGGAACAACAATAATGGGGCTTAAGAAAATGGGAAATAGACCCTCCCTCGTGGTGCAAGGGGTTAGGTCTCAGTGCTATGAAGCTATCTGCCGCACGAGTTTAATCCCTGGCCACGGAGCTTCCCACATGGCGCAGCAGACCTCTCCTGTCTCGCCCGCTGCTCCCCTCAGCTGTGGATATCAGTAGATCTGCCTGTTCTGATCCTCACTGTTTCTGGGGAATCCTCTCACCCCCCCCACACACACACTTCTGGCCTACACCCCAGCTCTTCTATGCATAAATAAATAAATCTTTAAAAGAAAATGGGGAAAAAAAGTTTCTAAGGCTGTAAGTGGCTGGCCATCTCATTCCTGGTAGTGTCCCCCCAGAAGGTCACTAATTCAAGATGATGCTGTCCCACCAACAAGGGTGTGGAGCTTATGACACACCAGCAAGCAGTGGGCTGGTATCCCACTCACCGCCTCAGCTGGAGGCCATCACAGGCGGGGCTGGTAAGATGACGCCACTGCAGCCCCAGCTACAGTCTGAAGGTATGAACAACATGGGATACTGGACCGGACATCAGCGGAACCAGCAGCACCAGGAGGCAGTGCCAGCTCGTCAGATACATCTTGTCAACAGCTCTCAAAGTGAACTGGACCTGCTGCACCTGGTCACCAGATGCAGTGTTAGAAACACCAGTGTTGCAGCTCTTTGTGAGTTGTTGGCCCATACCCACGACAAAGAGCTCTGTGAGACACCAGGCCTGCTGTCTTTTGTGCTCTTTTCAAGGCGGTGACAGTGGCAGGTCTGCTGACCAAACTGGGTTTTTTGCTCGTGCTCAGAAAGCCAAGCTCTGAATTACAAGAACTGTTTTCACATGAAGCAGCTTTATTCAAGATGACCATCAAGGGAGATGGTAGGATAGGCACCCCAAAGCAACCGGCTCCCCGAAGGTGGGACTGCTGGGATTTTTTTTTTTAATCGATGGAAATACACTGCTGAGGGGAGCAGCGGGCAAGGCAGGAGAGGGGACAGCTGGGATTTTATAAGGGGTAAAGGAATGTGAGGAGTAAGTACAGACCTTCACATTTGCAGATCTGGGGGGGAGTTGAGCTATCCAGGTGACTGGAATCAAGGTGTTGGACTTTCCCAGCAGGGCTTTTTCTCAGCAATCAGCAGATGTTTGTTTCTGATGCCATTACCAACTCAGAGACACAGAGAATTTATTAGGGTGTAACACTAAGTTTTCAAGTTTCCAGGAATGCAGGTAAAGCCAGTTAATGGTTAATCACAAGGAAGGAATAAGTGGTGCAGTTCAGTGAGTTAGCGGTTAATTCTAGAGAGCAAATGCTTAAGGGTGGTGGCGCAATGGGCTAAGCGTGGAGTTGTAGGCGGCTGCGGTGCGAGTTCAATTCTCCTGCCGGGGAGATTCCCACATGGCGCAGCAGACCTCTCCTGCCACGCCCACTGCTCCCGTTAGCAGTGTTATTTCAGTCAATCTGCCTGTTCTGCTCCCTGTTCTGTCTCTGGTGAACGCTCTCACCACCCCACACCTCTGGCCTGCACCCCAGCTTGTATGTATAAATAAACAAATCTTTAAAAAATGCTTGAGGGTGATTAGAGTTTAGTTGCACTTATTCCTCATTTTTAGTCTAGGAAAGTTCTGTGTTGCAAAATGGAGGGGATTACTACATTATTATCACACAAATAGACACCTCCTTGCTTCGCAGGTAGATGATAAAGTACCGGAGTTATTCAAAACTATCTTAGCCCCGAGTCAAGCAATGTTTGCTAAACTGAAACTATTTTGACTGTGGAATTTGGTTGGCTCACTGGAGTTAAGGAATCAAGCAATCAGAAAGATTCCCCTTTTGTAATATATCGGGGATGTGGAGAAGCCCCTTGTCCATCTATGGAAAGCAGTGAGAAACAGCAAAAAACAATAATTAGAGTGATACAGGGCAGGAGGGCACTAAAACCAGCCAAGGATACTGCCCAAATAGCTTACCGGTCACCGTCCTAGTTCTGTACCCGTGCACACAACTGCAAGACTACTAGGCTTAGGGAACAACAACAGCGGGATTTATTTAACAAACCAGGGAAAAACAAACAGTTACTAAGGCCACGAAATAGAGATTTATCTCACTCAAAGCAATGTCCAGTCCTTTAAGTGCCAAATAAGGAACAACAAAGGCAGAGTCTTCCCGCCACTGAGGACACTCCTCTCCCGAACAATAGGCCACGTGTCCAAGATGGCATCTTCCTGCCTCTGCAGACATGCGGCAGCCAGACTGTAGGCTGGTTTCCAACTCATGAAGACAGCACAGGACACAACTGGAGATGCTCCCAGAGCTGCCGTGTTGCCCCCCGTGGTGCCCCAGCACAGCACCAGACCAGCAACACTGAAAACAGAAACTACAGTGGCCAAAGGGCCCCACAAACGGCTACACTCATGCATTCTGGGCCTTTGCCTTCTCACCTCAGCTGCAACAGTTTCCATCACTCGGCTACTTGCAAAGCCTTCAAACATTTCCTCTTGAAGATTGGTGCAGTGGGGGCCCAAGTTGCTGGCCCCAAAGTCACTGAAGATTCCCAAAACTCTCAATCCGGAACTCTACATCCGGGCGGCTCAAAAACTCCTGGCAGCTGATTCCCAAACATTCAATCATGGAGAGGCTACATCTCCCTGGCTGCTGGATCTCTTCCTCTAAATCATGAAGGCTGAATCTCCTTCTCCTTTCCTGCTCCTTCTTCCATCCCTTTTATTTCTTATCAGAGTCTCCACTCCAAACTGCAATACCTTTTAGCATTTTTCCCTGGGGCTATCTATCCTCATCAGCAACCCCTTCCAGGGGCACCACCTATACCGGACTTTGACCTCAGCCCCAGTTACAAGAGAAACACATGTGCTTTGCTCATTTTTGGAAGGCCATCTCCTCAGATGTCTGCCTTAAATTCCTAGAAATCTTCCTTTTCAGGTCACCAGATGATGTGCAGGTCCAGTCAGGATGGGGTGCTTTCTTCAGATGTGTCACATGACCCCAAGAATCTATTCCCTAAAGTTTTACTGCACAAGGACTTCTCAGCAATGCTTAGAATGGACATTTCTAGTGAGGTTGAAGAGAGATTTTTTTTTCTGAAGATCTTTTTCTTTCTTTTTTTAAGATTTATTTATTTATGCATACAAGATCGGGGTTGGGGGTAGACCAGAAGTGTGGGGGAAGGGTGAGATGATTCACCAGAGACAGAGCAGGGAGAAGAACAGGAGGATTGACTGAAGTACACTGCTGAGGGGAGCAGCAGGCAAGACAGGAAAGGTCTGCTGTGCCATGTGGGTTAGCCCCCTGGCCGGTGATCAAACTCATGCCAATGCCACAGTGGCTGGTGATAGCTTGAGAGTGCTGAGACTTTAACCCCTGCACCACCAGGGAGGCCCCAGGACATGGTTATTTTTTTTTAAGAGACAGAGTGGGGAGCAGAACAGGCAGATCAGAAACACACTGCTGAGGGGAGCAGCGGGCGAGGCAGGAGAGGTCTGCCCCACCATGTGGGAATCTCCCCGGCTGGGCGTCGAACTGGCATCCGCGCTGCCGACAGCTCCACAGCGCAGCGCTCAACAGCTGCGCCACCAGGGAGGCCCAGGACATGGTTATTTTTGACAGCAGCAATGAGGCCTATGCAATACTGGAAAACATATCCTTTAATCAGCTATGAATCAAAGAGGGAGAGACTAGTTGCATTGAGCATCTTGTGACTACCTCAGAAACTGAGTCTATGAGTTCCAGAAGGGTGTATGTGTGATTTAGAAGATCAAAGGCAATGCTTTTGTTCAAGGCATTTGGATGGTCTCTATAAATTTGGCCAATTGAGTTTTAATAGTTTTGTTTGTGTGTTCAGCTAAACCAGATGACTGAAGGTAGACACAGTGAAAATGCTGCATGACAGGCTTGTTTCCCATCTGTCCAAAATATAATCAAGGGATGCCTGTTTGCAGAGCCACCGCTCCCAGACACTCTACATTGACCAGTGGCCCATTTGAGGGAAAATGGTGCAAGTGGCATTAACTGGTCAGAACACCTGGCCAGTAAAATGCATTCCTTAATCACTATGGAGTTCAAGAGGAGATCCCCAGGTAGGTCTAATCTTTTCCAAAAGAACGTTGGCCACAGCAGAGACAGTTGTCTGTTTAGAAGGGAAAGCCTCCATTCAGTGAGGAAACATATAGACCATAGTTAAAACATATTATCTCCATGAGATTGAAGGAACTATGTGAAATCCAATGGCCAGAAATGAAAGTTTTCTATCTTGCTAAGTTGTTCCTTTCCTGATCATTTGCTCAGAGAGAGTAGGCTTTTTTTTTTTTAATTTTTTTTTTTTATTTATACATACAAGCTGGGCTACAGGCCAGAGGCGTGGGGCGGCGAGAGGGTTCACCAGAGACAGAGCGGGTAGCAGAACAGGCAGATCAGAAATACACTGCTGAGGGGAGCAGCGGGCGAGGC
Organism: Scalopus aquaticus; assembly: GCA_004024925.1. Lineage (NCBI taxonomy): Eukaryota > Metazoa > Chordata > Mammalia > Eulipotyphla > Talpidae > Scalopus > Scalopus aquaticus. Next base: position 45,500 of record PVIJ01012642.1, read on the forward strand.
AGGAGAGGTCTGCCGCGCCATGTGGGATTCTCCCTGGCCGGGCGTCGAACTCGCGTCGAACTTGCGTCGAACTCGCGTCGCCGCTGCCGACAGCTCCACAGCGCAGCAATTAACCGCTGTGCCACCAGGGAGGCCCCAAGAGAGTAGGCTTTTGTTGGAGATAAATATATATCTTTAACCAGTGTTTCTGGATTGCTGGCTTTTTCAGATTTAAGTCTGGGAAAGATGAGATAAAATTTGACCTTATCATGAGTGTGACCTTTCGGTCCCGTAGTCCCTAACCAGTCTGCCTTCTTTTCTCCACCTAAATTGTCTATCTTTTTTGCATGTTTGTTTTATATATAATTTCCAGGGTTTTAAATAATGTTTAGTGGGAGGAATAGGAAAAAGTATACCTACTGTGTCTTCCTGGAACTTATTTACATTTGTATTACCATAGTCTCTTCCAGTCCTGCAGTGAGGGGGCCAATGTTAATTACAAGGATCACAGGAGTGAAAAGGAAGGGGTCATGAATCAAGTGTATACTTGCTTGTGAATCAAGGAGGGAAAAAACACGACTTGATCTACCTGCACTCATGTTTTATAGGCAGAAGCAATCCAAGAGTGTTCATTCTCGTCACTACTGGCATATTTATCAAACCCTGGGAATGGGACACAGAATAGATTTTTTTTGGTAAGAATATGGAAGAATCAAAGTGGTACAAATTCAAAAACAGCAGTAATTTATTACATTAACTTATTAATTCAGTCATGCTAAGAGTAGTCCCTTTCAATAAGAAGAACTGACTTTTTCCTGAATCTTTTCTTTAAGATTTATTTATTTATGAATGCAAGAGCTGCGGTATAGGCCAGAGGTGTGGGGGGTGAGAGGATTCACCAGAGACAGAATGGGGAGCAGAACAGGCAGATTGACTGAAATACACTGCTGAGAGGAGCAGCAGGCGAGGCAGGAGAGGTCTGCTGCGCCATGTTGGTTAGCTCCCTGGTCAGGGATTGAACTCCTGCTGGCAATACCTTCATAGCACTGAGAGTTAACCCCTTGTGCCACCAGGAAGGCCCTTTCCTGAATCTTTTTATAAAGTGCAATGCAGGTACGTGCCCTGATAATCTCTGACCCTCCCACTGAGACTCCTGCTCCTAAGCCCTTACTTATAACTGATTCTGGAGTTTCCACTGGTCCAGGGTATAGCCGAGAGCAAGCAGAGAGGGAAAGATTATGATTATGAACCTGTGTTTTGTCCAGTGCCTGTCCAAGGATGTTTCATTGGTCCAGGTGCTGCCTGAGAATAAAATGTTACATATACAGGTGCTGCCTGTCCCATAGAATATTACACCTAAGCTAAATTTTAAAATATGGACAGAAGTTTTCTGAATAAAAAGGTGAAGGGTGGCAGTCTATGCTGACTTCAATAAGAATCCTCTGAGAACTTTCCTGTCTTATGTGCCACAGGCTGGGTGGCTTAAACAACAAATTTGTTTTCTTTCTATTCTGAGGGCTGGTAGGTCAAAATCACGAGTCCAAGTTCTGGTAAGAACTCTTACTGCTTTGTGTATGGACTTCTTGCTGGCACTCACAAGGCTTTCCTTAGTACATTGCATTAAGATACATCTTTATCTCTTCTTGTTATTATAAGGCCATCAGTCCTATTGAATTAGGACCCTGACCTTATTATTTTATGACCTCTTTTAACCTTAATTTCTTCCTAAAAGCTCTCTCTCCAAATATAGTCGCAATGGGGGTTAAGACTTTAACATATAAATTTTGAAAGGACACCATTTCATAGTTCTACTAAAAATGAGAATTGTAAGTTGTCGCGCGCTTCCCGCCAGCAGGAACACACGCGGCATACACACACTTCTTTTTTCTGGTGGCTTCTTTCTTCTTCTTTATTGCGCACACAGCTCAAACTTATACAGAATTATGACCAATAGCATAAAAGGGGAAGCACACAATGACCAATCAGTTGCTTGTTCACGTGCACGCTATTGCGCACAAGCACAGGCACGGGGCTTGCATGAGGTGTTCACGCTTAGGGCGTTCGCATACCCTGGCCAATCAAACGCACGTCCTGTTTTACTTTCCTTACATGGGCATGTTTACCATTGCTCGTAGACTTGCTGGGTATACAGCCAAGCGCCGTCTTGGGAGGTCAGGAGGGGCGCGCCCGACAGTAAGTGAAATGTAACTCCTCTGATTAAAAGAGATTCTGATTTGGTTGATCTGTGGTAAACCCCAAAAATCTGTTTGAACAAAAATATCATCTGATTTTCAAGGATAGGATCAGGAAGATAGTGGAAAATATATGCAATGCAAAGGAACAGAGGCTGCAAAGCAGTTTGGCATGAGATTTGATAGTATTGACAAATAATAGGGTGCTTTGGTCACCAATTCCAAAATGTGTTTGAGGGGAGGGAGTTCCCCTCTGTAATACCAAGCTCTTCTTGAGCACCAGCAGGATGTCCTATTTTGATGCTATGAACCTGGAGAGAACATCAGATTCCACAGGTTGAGTTCTATCTCACAGGACTGCCACCCTCCAGTTTCAAGTTCAGATTATCATTTGTGCTTCATACCAACCAGCGGAATATATACTGATCAGCTGTCCAATATTGGAGTGCAATATTGGTGCAATACACAATACATCTGATAAAGGACTGATTACAAAAATTTACAAGGAACTCACACAACTCAACAAAAACAAAGCCAATAACCCAGTCAAAAAATGGGCAGAAGAGCTCAAAAGGCACTTTTCCAAAGAAGAAAAGCAAATGGCCAACAGATACATGAAAAAATGCTCAACATCACTTATAATCAAGGAAATGCAAATAAAAACCACTATGACATACCACCTCACACCTGTGAGGATGGCACACATTAAAAATACAGGCAACAACAAATGCTGGAAAGGATGTGGAGAAAAAGGAATTCTTCTACACTGCTGGTGGGAATGTGAACTGGTCCAACCACTATGGAAAGCTGTATGGCGATTCCTCAAACTGCTAAACATGGAGCTTCCACACGACCCAGCAATACCACTTTTGGGAATTTACCCAAAGGACACAAAAACACTAATCCGAAAGGATACATGCACCCGTATGTTCATTGCGGCACTGTTCGCAATAGCAAAGGTATGGAAGCAACACAGATGTCCAAAAATAGATGATTGGATCAAGAAGATGTGGTACATATACACAATGGAATACTATTCAGCATTCAAAGAAGATAAACACATGCAATTTGCAGCGACATGGATGGAATTAGAGGGGATCA
>PVIJ01012643.1:0-15298 GCA_004024925.1 Scalopus aquaticus
AAAAAAAAATGTGGTGTATGTACACAGTGGGCAACAACTCCACTGTAATAGGCGAACTTGGGCCACTCGTGACAACATGGATGGAACTGGAGCGGGGATGATGCTCGTGAAATAAGCCAGGAGAAAGACAAAGACTGGGAAAAGGTGAAAAATAGAGAAACAAAACAAATCCTAGAAATCTGATGTAGAATTGAGGCTGCTGGAGGAGGTAGGGGAGCCAGGGAAGGAGGGGGCACTGTGGGGTGGGGTGGGGTGGAAGACTGTGGGTGCCTTGGTGGGGCTGCGGTGAGCTGACATACCCTGCAGGCTATCGTACCCCAGACTGTAAACCCGTGTGCCCTAACGAATAAGGCATAAAATGACAAAGAAATGAATTTTAAAAAATGAAACGGCCAGATGACAAAAAATTGATGAACAAGAGGCTGAAAGTATGCTTGCCAAAGTGTCATCGGTAGTTGTTTCTTGGACACCACGATAAGTCGTTTTTCATTTCTTTTTTAAGGGCTCTCAGGTTTCGCAGGTGTAATAAAATGACCGCGTATTAGCAGCGCAACGAGGGTTTGAAAGTGTGATAAACTCGCCGCCTCATCGTGAGCCGGGCGTGGGGGGGTCACCCCTGGTTGCAGACATGCCTTGCCAGCAGCGCCCGCGCTGCCGCCTGGCTTCGTGCCATCTCTGGAGCTTGCGCATGCCTTCAGGCTCTCCTAGGGAGCATTTTGTGGACCGTCTGTGTTTTTCCGCCTCGTCCAGGCCGAGCAGTCCAGAGAAGAGCAGAAGCGAGGCTTGAACGCTGAGAAGCTGATGAGGCAAGTCTCCAAGGACGTGTGTCGGCTTCGGGAGCAGAGCCGGAAGGTGCCCCCGCAGGTGCAGTCCTTCAGGTAGGCCGCGGGCCAGCAGGTCACCCTCACGCAGGCGAGCCTCGCAGGGCGCCCCCGGAGCGGAGCTGAAGGCCAGGACGGGGCTGTGGAGGCGAGGCCCGGAAGATGAGCCCCGCCCTGTCCCTCATGAGTTGAGACATGGAGGGAGCTGAGCCGGGGCCCAGGGGCTTTGCCTGCTGTTTAGAACATGCCGGTTGCTGGGGAAGAGTTCGGTCACCCTGGCACTGTTCCGCTCGTGAATCACTCTGGCTGCTTTAGACACGGCTGCGCCTCAGTCCTTTAGACCTCCGGGGTGGTGAGCAAGTGGTCATCTTGACAGGCCCCCCGGCCAGACGTCGCCAGAACCCCAGATACAGCGTGATGAACGTCCCCGCCTCCCTCACCACACGCCCTGTTGACAGCGTCAGGCAGGTTGCAAGAATGGAGGGCGGCGAGGCCTGGAGCCCCACGTTCCCTGCTCTTCTCACCCGCCCTGGAAAGTGAGAGTTCAGGGATGCTCCGTGAACCACCTCAGATGTCCACATGGCCAGGAAGTCAAGCATTTAAACACACACCGGGAGGCCAGAGAGGCCTGTGGGGGGGCTGTCTGCTGGGCCCCAGGGCTTCCGTTCCTCCGCAGGCCCAGTGGCTGAGCGCCCCCGCCCTTTCCGATTCTTAGGGAACTGGGGTCAGCCCAGCTTCCGCCACCAACTCCTGCTTTTCTTCTCTAGCGACCCCTCGTGTCTAGGGCATTTCTCCCTCCGCTCTTGCTTCTCGTCTCACCCTCCTCCACCCAGACCATTAGGTTCTCCGCGGAGGGCCCGGCTTCAGGTGTGTGCACGTGTGTGTGCACGTGTGTGTGCACACGCCGCCGCACTCCTCCCTTCCCAGCCGCTCCGTTCCCCTCCTTTCTCCCCAGTACTGCTGCTCGAGATCAGACTGGCCCTAGGGCAGCCAGCCCCGCGCCCCCTCGCGTCAGCCCCCAGCCGCCCTCGCCCTCGCCGTCCCCAGCCGTCCTTGATTTGAAATCGCTTTCCGGGGGCACAGCCTTCCCCGTGAGGGTCCTGAGGAGGCTGCCCGGGTGTCGTCTCTCTACTCTCCACCCTTGGCTCAGCCTAGACCAGACCCGCCGGTGACGGCAACAAGCGTCCCCACCGGGAGCGCTGCCCCGCCCGCGCCCGGGGATGTGCCGCTGCCGCCATGAAAGGCCCCGAGGCCTGGATTTGACGTGATTGTTCTACCCGAGGAGATCGTCTGCCGTCCGGCCTGGAGGGCGCGAGGGGGCTCCCGGGGACGGGGTGGAGTGTCCCGGTCTCCTCAGCGGTCGCCTCTCGCCCCCAGGGAGAAGATGGCCTACTTCACGCGGGCCAAGATCAGCATCCCGGCGCTGCCGGCGGACGACGTGTGAGGCCTCGCCGCGGCGGAGGGGCGCTCTCGGTGGGCCGGGCCTGTCTCCTCACGGCCGACTCTTGACGAGCTTTTATTTCGCGTCAGATTCTCAACGTCCGTTCGTACAGAGCCCTGACTGTCAATCTGAAGTGCCGCAACGAGGAGGAAGAAACATCAGGGAACCGGCGGGTGGCCTGGGGCGCCGCTGGTGGGAGGCCGGGGCAGGGCCCGGAGACAGGCGGCCGGGCCGCCGGGGCTCGGCCGGGGCCGCTGCCCGTCCCTGCGCCGCTGCCCGTCCCTGCGCCGCTCCGGGGGCCGAGCAGCGGGCAGCGGCCCCGGTGTCACCCGCAGGCCGCTGCCCTCCCCGCCGGCCCGCGGCCGCCGCGCCTTTCTGTCCTCGGCCACTGCCCTGCGGAAAACCGAAACAAGGCCGCGCTCCTCCCGGCCGGCCGCGCTGGGGACTTGGGCCCCCGTGCAGAGCCTGCGCTCACTCCGCCCGGAGAGAGGCGCAAGGGGCGGGAGAACGGTCGCCCCGAAACACGCCAGCAAAGGCATCGGCGCAGCCGCTGCTTCCAGCTGCACCTGCGTCGGCGGAGGTGCCCCCGCAGCTCGGGCTGGCGCGGGCGGGGTTTGCCCGGGTGCGGGCGGGGTGCGTGGGCCCCGCCGGCCCGGCCTCTGCGCCCGGGAGCAGCCGCCTCTGGGAAGCCGGGACAAAGCAACGGGCATCCTGATGGAGTCCAAGTGGCCAAAAATTAGAAAGAAAACGGTCGATTCTTATTTTCGGGGGTCCTGGCTCTGGTTTAAGGAAGGATTTGGGAGGCAAAGAGAAGACTGTGCCCGGGAGATGGTCGATGTGAAGTGGCCGCTAAGTCACTTGTTTAAAAAGGAAAAACAAAGAAGCCTAGAGCCGGGCTCAGAGACTTCAGGTGTCCCCCGGTGTAGAGTTTGAGCTGCCCCAGCACAGGCACTTCTGGAAGGAAACAAATCTGCCGATTCTCTGCCAGCGTCAAGCTTCTACGGTCAGCGGCGCCAACGGTATTTAAATGCAACTTAGAACTCAGCCAGCTAAACTGAAACAGGTAGTTTTTGATTAGTCATCTTACATGGACAGTTAAGAAGTTTTTGAAAACCAGGAATCAAACTAAAGGAACAGGGCCTTTGGGGCAGGCTTGGGAGGTGGGGGTGGGGGACAGGCACAAGTTCTATCCCTGAGCTAGAATCCTCAGTAGCAAGAACTTATTTTCTTGAAAGTCATTATTTTGGAAAGTTCACTTGATCAGAATCAAAATTCAGATGAAGCCATTTCTGAGCCTAGAACTTTGTGCTTTTCCTCCCTGTGCCGTCACAAAGACGTTTGTATAAACGTCTTTGAAGCTATAACTGGACATGACACTACTTTGGACAAAAATCAGCCTGTTGAGTCGGCTAGGCACAGACCTGCGATACTGTCTGTTGGATGACTAAGGAGAACTAGAAAGAGTATCGTTCGTCCTCGTCAAGGTCAAATGTGAAAGGAGTTTATTTAATGTAGAGTTCAATGAAGGTCAGCTGTTTCCAGCTTCTTAGTTTGACCATGAAAATGTTTATAGAATTATGTGTAGTTTACCATACGATTTTATTTTCTTCATTTATTTATTTACGGTCTTATTTATGTTCTGTTTAATATATAGTTCGGTTCTGGCCATTTTTAAATGTTTGACATAGAAGAGGCAATATCGGAATATTTACGGCTTTATAAATCTTCATCAGATGAGCTGTTAACTTTTTGTAACACAAAAAGTTTCAGACAAGTGTAAAAGAACAAAATCTGTCTCAGACTGATAGTGTTAGTGGTTGTGACCAAGATGCTTTTGGTTTTATTACACAAAACTTTCTCATTTCTAATATGAGAGACAAACTCATCTTAATATAAGCCTTTTCCACACTTTAAAAATCAGCAATAGTGTTATGTATGTACAGACAGCTTTTAACCATTCTCTTGTATTTGTACTAACCCCAATGATTCACAATGACAAAACATTTTAATAATTTCATCACAAAAACATATGGACAAATAAGAATTTTAATATTATAAATACTATTTTTTAAAAGGTAGAGTTTATTCTGCACAGGGTAAAAAGAATGTAATATTTAGTTCTCCAGTCTGAATTATCAGTATGTTATTGCAATTTTGTATATCAGAATCTCGTAGGTACAAAAAGGATATTGCTAGCCAAATGAACAAAGTTTAGCTGAATCCCTGCAAGTCCAATCAATTTAAAATCTTTTTGTTACTACATTATATTGTATTAAATATCAAAAGCTCAGGACTGAACTAAATATTTAATCAGGTTAAATTCTGAATATGTTTCTGTTGTCATTTTTCATGTTTGTAAAATATGCAAATACATCACATAGGTTAACTTTGGCTTTTGCAGTTGTGTGTTCATGGGTGGGAAATTCATTTTTTTAACAACGATACTTAATGCCTTCAGTGTCCTTTATTGTTCAGTTAATTTCCTTGATTGGCACAGACACAAAAGTTTACTTGAACCATATCCAGAGCAAATATAAAATCTTCCATGAAGAATTCCCCAGGCAGGAGGACAGTTCTTGGTGGGACAATATGTACTGCTGATCTTTAAAAAGGCAGAGCGTTTTCACTGGGCGAGGACACCAAAGGGCCTCCGAGCCCCAGCCAGCTGTCCAGAGTGCTCCGAGACCCGGGAACCTCGGTGCCAGGAGCTTCTCCAGCCCCCCGCAGCGCCTTCCGGCGGGGGTGGGGGGCGGCCAGGGAGGGCAGGAGCGCTGTGACTTCCAGCACCTGAGCTCACCACCGTCCCCTGCTCCTGGCCGGGGAGAGATGCTGCAAGTGAAGGCGGCTGAGAAGCTCCTTCGGCCGGGTCGCCCGGCAAAGACCTGGTGCGACAGGCACGTCACCTCTCCTGCTCCCCCAGAGCCAGCGATTTTTCTTTTTAGTAGAATCGGATGTCCATTTTAAATAAATATGCAGGGAGATGTTAGGTTTTCGTAGACTAGGTGAGCTTAAAAGCTTGAAAGAAGTAATGATCAGCAGTAACACTTCCAATTGCCAAGATGATTCATCTCTATAAATAACACCGTCACGGATTTGCTCGTCCTAATAGAATGTCGTATTTGCCAGTCCTGCGCAGTCCTTGAATCTATTTTAAAGTTGAGAAAACTCATCCACTGTAATGAGTATGGTTACTATTAAGTCTTGATTGGTTTTGCTCAGAGTAGAAAATAGAAGTGGGTTTACCATCTTGGAAATTCTCGTTTAAGAAGCTAATAGTCCCGGGAGGGAAAAAATGCATTTTGAAAATCAGCAGCAGAGTGACGGGGGCTGTGGAGCCAGCGCCCTACCCATCCAGAGCCGAGGCCACGTCTGGGGAAGGCGACACCGCTGATCCCTCCTGGCTCAGATGCGCAGGTGGGCGCTTTTCATCTCCAGGTGCTGGCAGCGATACTGCATTTCTGCCGCTGCGTAGTGGCCCGAAACCAGCGGCTCCCGCGTGCAGCAGGCTGCACCGTTCAGCAGACAGCCGCCGAGGAGCAGGAAAAACCCAGCAAACCAGCCCAGAAACAGGGCGTCCCCAAACTCCCACCGAGGCACGACCTCCGGGAGGGTCTCGTCCCAGAACGCCTGCACCGTCCTGTGGGCGACCCAGGAGACAGGGACGAGGACCACGACGCCTGCTGTCCAAAGCAGCCCGCCCCCCAAGATCAGCAGCCTCTTCTTCAGAGCCCGCTGGCCCTCTCCAATTCTCAGGCAGTCCAGGCCAAAGCTGGACACCAGCAGGCCCAGAAACCCCAGCCCGTTGGACAGAAACATTAAAATCCTGGACACCCTGATCTCGGCAGGCAGCGCCAGGAAAGAATCGAAGGTCTTGCATAGTTCCCCACCTTCCTCCTGGATGACACAGCTTTGCCAGAGTCCCTGGGTCCAGATCTCCATTTCATTTAAGTCCAGGGTGAGGTTTTGCCACTGGGGCAGGTAGTTGGTGAGACAGGATAAGACCCACCCCAGCAAAGACAATGAGATCCCCCCCCACTGTGCTGCAGCTGTGAAAGCGAGAGCCATGGAGAGCTCTGCCAGCGCTGGGCAGACTAACGCCTGCTCTGGGGTGTCTGGGAAAAAGTGCAGCCCTGTGTTAGCACTTCAGCCCTTGTCATTGTATATATAGGAGGATGCCTGCCAGAGTCGACATTGTTTGATTCCATGCTGAATAGCTTTCAGAAAAGGATAGGGAAATAATTCTGCAAACCAGTTGCGCCGAGGTGTGGCCAAGATCAGGTTCGTGTGCTATGGGCTGGCTTTTGTAATGCGCCGTGTGTCATCAAAACAGCACGGAGGGGCAACAAGTCTCCTTTCCTGCTGAAGGTCTGGATGGTTTTCATGCTCCCCACCTTGCTGGCCTCAAGAATTAAAGTCTCGATGCGCAGCGTTTCCTTGACAGCTCTGCTCCGACTCCCGCTGCTCCCGAGCTTGCTAAGGGCCCTGCGGCTCTCATCTGTTCATCTTATCCTCACATTCCAGTCTGTATATCATATCGGGGAGGTGTTGCCACTTTGAAAAACAGTTTCCAAAAAACTATTTCTTAACCAAATAAATCACTGTTGCCAGAAATCTCTGCAGGCTAGAATCAGACTATCTTTTCCAAATCCCTTAAGCATAAGCCACAGAACCTGAGGCTGCCACGGTCCACTTACCTACGTGCCTTTCTGTCAAGTTCACGCACGTGCGCACCCACATGTGTGTTTCCTTGGCCTAAATAGGCTTCCTGTGCTGCGGAGAAGTGAAGCAATAGGGCGCGTAGCTTGGTCTCCCCCCATTGGGTCAGCACGAAAGCCTCTGTCCCCAGCTTGTCATTTTTAATTGAACAAAGACAAGTTTTCTTTAGGGCAAGTGAGCTGTCCCGATCTGCTGTCAAGCAGAACGTTTTTGAAATGCCCCTCTCTTGGATGCGAAGCCTTTGGAGGAGAGCAGAGGCTGGCCCGTGTTTTGAACCTGAGAGCATCGAGTCGTACTGAGAACCCCCAGCCTCGTAGCCGCCTGCCTCTCCGGTGCCCGAGCAACGGCTGGTCTGTTCCAAGACCAGCCTCAGCTGGGGACTAACACGTAGGGTTGACTTAACACGTGGCTTTGCTAACGCAGCGGCTTAGAAGATTTCAGCTTGGGCCTTTTTTTTTTCCTTTAGGAAACTAATTATTATCACTTGCAGCTACCAACAAGACCCCCAAAACCTTTTCTAACATAAAATTGATGCATGAAAGCTGAAGACTCAGGGTGCTGAACGACAGCAGCATATTTTGATTTTAGTAACCCCAGCGATGAAGTGTTGGGGCTCCTACCTGTGAAACGCTTAGCATCATCATATTAGATTTAAGATTTACCTCTTTCTTACTTCTCCAGCCTGAGCGCGGCTAGGGAGGATCTAGTGTAGAAAAGGAGTGACTGACTCAGACAATGTGAGCAGCCAGATTCAGTTACATAACAAAGACCCTTTATCACAGCGGATGGAGCAGGTGCTCTCGCCCATCTCGGGAAAGCCTTCCATTTTCAGACGTTCCCCTCCGCTATGGACAAGGAGTTGGCATTTCTGCCGCTGCGTAGTGGCCCGAAACCAGCGGCTCCCGCGTGCAGCAGGCTGCACCGTTCAGCAGACAGCCGCCGAGGAGCAGGAAAAACCCAGCAAACCAGCCCAGAAACAGGGCGTCCCCAAACTCCCACCGAGGCACGACCTCCGGGAGGGTCTCGTCCCAGAACGCCTGCACCGTCCTGTGGGCGACCCAGGAGACAGGGACGAGGACCACGACGCCTGCTGTCCAAAGCAGCCCGCCCCCCAAGATCAGCAGCCTCTTCTTCAGAGCCCGCTGGCCCTCTCCAATTCTCAGGCAGTCCAGGCCAAAGCCGGACACCAGCAGGCCCAGAAACCCCAGCCCGTTGGACAGAAACATTAAAATCCTGGACACCCTGATCTCGGCAGGCAGCGCCAGGAAAGAATCGAAGGTCTTGCACTGCCTCCCACCTTCCTCCTGGACGACGCAGCTTTGCCAGAGTCCCAGGGTCCAGTTCTCCATTTCATTTAAGTCCAGGTTGAGGTTTTTCCAATGTGGCAAGTAAGTTGTGATAATGGATAAAACCCATCCCAGCAGCGATAATAGAAGTCCAACAAATTGCATAATCACACCAAAGCCCAAGGCCATTGCAACAAAACCCGCAGGCGTAGCCCTCCCTATAGAAGCCGCGGTCTCCGGGGTTGAGGGGAGTGAGACAGCCTTGCATCTACACTGCTGGAATATAAGCTTGGTCGTTAACTCTTCGGGCGCCCTGAAGTGCGTGTTTGTTCTTCTCAAATATAGTGTTTCATGTAAAGGATGAAGGACTCTGTTAAAACTATGAGTTAGGCTTCCTGATAAGGATTTGATCTGTTACCTTCCAATTTGCTTGGTAAAATTATATCCCCGATGCCTGATGATTATAAGTCGAAGGATGAACAAAGAGGGCTCTATGACCCCTCACCCTAAAACACAACAGAAATCTTTGTGCTGCAATATGGATTAATTAGATTTTAAGTGGTGATAAAGGGCCAGCTCTCTCTACAACAGGACCTCATTGTAATAGCTGAATCTGAGATTTCAGGGACGCAAAACAAGACCTTGAACAGAAAGGTAGCTGTTCCCCCATAATCTTTATTCTCTCGGACTTCCTCATCCTACACAAGAGCCTGGCCCGCGTTCGAGTGTCACAGGCACTCGCTGGGGACTTGGCAGAAAAGTCACCCTCAGATTCCTTTGAAAGGTAGAGGCTGGTTCACTGGGTTAATTAAAATGAAAAAGACCCAGGCCGGGCCCAGAGCTACTAAGTGAGGACCGAGAGTCCCAGAAGCTCTGGATCTCGCGCCATTGTTTTCTCCACCCTCACCAAGCACTTGGGGTGAAGCCTAATTTCTTTGTCTCTCGGGAGAGTTTTTGTCCAGAACTGGGCTTTCTTCTCTGCTGTTGAAGCCTCATGGGCAAAGCAGAGGGGGTGCGATGCCTCCTGCCAGCTCCAAGACAAAACGCTGCGGCGTGAAAACAAAATCCACAATGGGGCTGACCTTTGAGGTTTCATCTTGTTTGTTTGGTTTGGTTGAGGCCACACCTGAGCGCATACCTGACCCCCTGTACCCTCAGCGGGTGCAGGCAGAGGCCCCCTGCTCGTGACTCCCTGGCGCTCCTGGTGCCCACTCTGTGCAGGCGCCCGAGTGGCCAGCAAGCCCCTCGAGAGTGCAGGGCCTGAGGGGCCTGCAGCCCTGGCAGCTCCCCACAGCAGAGCCTCCAGCTAGAAGCTTCTGCCAGGCGATTCCGAACCGCCGCCCGCCATGTCCAGCTGTTGAGTCTGGTCCAGCCTTGGAGAGGATCTTCTGTGACGTCGCTCTGCAGGTGAGGGGAAGGCGGCCCCCGTCCTGGCTGTAGGGCAAATGAAGATGCTCAGGCTCTTGCACTGTTGGCCTCAGCGGCTGTCTCCTGCGGCCTCGGATGCAGGAGGCGCTTGGGAGCGTGGGCGCGGGGCACTCGGGCCTGATGGTGGGCACCTGGGGCGTGGCGTGGGCGTGCGTGAGTGGGCACACCTGAGCTGAGAGACTGAGCAGATAAGGGCAGCCTCACAGAGGGTGTCGGGGCAGGGGGCAAGGGGGAGGGCACAGAGGGGCAGGGGGCAGCTGAGAGCTGCAGACCGGCCATGAGGAAAGGGCATGAGACGGGAAAGAGTAGCTTCCAGAAACCGAACTATCTCCAGAATCTTCCACCATCTTATGCTTGGGAAGTTTGCCACCAATAGACTCTTTCTCAACAGTTACCATTTTTCAGGTTCCCCGAGGCTGTGTTGCTGTCCTCCCTGGACTAAAAAGGGAGCTGTTCCAGTGGGTCTTGGTCATAAGGATCTGGGGTCACGGTGAGCCAGACCTGTCCTTCCAGGAGGCAGTCAGATGAGAACGTTCTGGAAAGCAGGCGTTAAAAATTGTAAGCAGATGGTTAATAGTGCGTTGAAACCTTTTTCTAAAAATAGAATGGAACCTACGTCTCTGTGAGGTAGTAAGCTCCATTCAGAAGTCTTCAAACAGGTAATGATCACCTGTCAGGGCTATTGAGGAGATTTCTGTGGTGGGAGTTGGACACCAGCACTGCTGTCAAGATCCAGAAATAGCAAAACTAAAACCACCAAGTCAATAAGAGTATTCAGTAAGAGTTTATTGTGCACAAAAGAACAGTTCTCTTTCTGGGAACCGTCAACAACTGATGTGAAATTGAGGGCGTCCAGTCACAGGCTGGCTGAAAAGTGGAAATGTGGAAGTAGCTCACGCTTTATCGTTTTGCCACAGGCTCTTCCAGATGCCAGGGGACGGGTTTAAAGGGATGAGCTCAGACCCTGTTGAGGCGGATGCCTGAAGTTTCTTTTAGAATTGTCAGAGGCATCTACAAGAAATAACGCAGATTCAAATTCACTTCTGTTCGTGAGATAAACTAGGTCCCTGCTTACCGGGCTAAGGGATTTCGTCTGCCCAGGGAATTTTCAAGTCCGTCTCCACTGTGTATTTTGATTACCCTCTCGTTTATTCTTTCAGCATTTAGAAAATGCCCCTTGAGAGCCGCTTACTGACCAGGCAGTAAGTGTGAAGGTGCAGCGCGATGGGCGAGGGCCCCTTGCCAGGGCTACTCCCGCTGGTCTCCCTCGCCGAGGCAGAGGCCGGCAGGAGGGCATAAGCAAGAGCCTTCAAAGAAACACAGGGCTGAGGGTCCCAGGCAGAGGAGAACCTAGGCCCTCAGCCCCCAAGCTGGAAAGCAGGGTGCTCCCCACTCTGTCTCTGGTGAGCCCTCTCGCCGCCCCACGCCTCTGGCCTGTACCCCAGCTTGCATGCATAAATAAATAAATCTTTTCAAAAAAAATTTTTAAAGACACTTGCTGAGAACATTCGAGGCCAAAGCCGGGAGGTGCCAAGCCCAGGCTGTGAAAATCGCCCTGCAGACGCCCCTGCGGTCAGGCGGCCAGGTCAGCACCTGCGTCTCCTCCGCCCCGGGCTGCCCAGGTGAGTGGCTGGCTGGGGGGGGGAGGGGGGGTGCTTGAAGGCAAAATGTCCACTAGATCCGAGTCGCTAGAGCAAGAACTGCTGAGAGAGGAGAGCCTGGGGTCGGCTCACCAGGCCAGCACCAGCCCCGCTGCCCTCCAGCCCCGCTGCCCTCCAGCCCCGCTGCCCTCCAGCCCCGCTGCCCTCCAGCGGCACCCACGGGGCTTCAGGGCCTGTGTCTTCCTGCCAGACACAGTTGCTCCATTTTTACTAAAGGGAAACCTGGAGTTTATTTTGTCCTCCTGCTGGCCCCTGCCCCGAGAAGCCCACCTCCGAGCCGACGGCTGAGGCCGGCCAGCCAGCACCCTCCCGGGCCCGCCCCACGATGCCTGCAGCTCCACGCCCAGCAGCCCCGGTCTAGTGCGCGGATGGCGCGGCATCTTCCAGGTGACGGCGGGTGCAAATCCAGAGCTACAGAGGCTGCTCCCTTGCTGGTCCCCTCGGGAGGTGGGGACCCAGTCCCCCCACCCCCGTGCCGGGGCGCTGCAGTCAGCTCTAGACATGGACTGAAGCACTCTCGTGGGCGGGAGAGACGCCGAGACAAGCACCTGTTCAGTAGGTCTCAAGGCTGACGTAGTCCAGCTTTGGGACGAAGACAGGAGAGTGGGGTGGGGGCCCCCCAGAATGTTCACAGGGCACTGGAGCTTGGGGCTTTTTCATGTCCTCGTTTTCATTATGTATATTTCCCATATTTTTCTATAAAGCATGTAGGATTCCAAAAGAAGAAAAATGAAGGTTACGAAAAGAGAAAGTAACCTGCTAGACTCGGCTTGCTTTTTCCTCTCGCCAGATCTTAGCAGCAGGTCACGAGATCAAGCGCCTCTCCGCCTGTGTCCTGAGAACTTTGACATCTGTTAGCCTGTCTCCCTCACCCTTCCATCCTCACCCCCACCCAGTGGGGGTACACGCTAAGGGACCCCGGTTTTACAGTTGATAGAGCTGAAGCGAGAGGCAGGTCCCTTCCCAAGGTCAGAGTCACCTGGGGCTGTCTCTGCAGACAGAGGGAGCGGGTGGTGTCCCCTGAATCTACATTCAGCGGGATGGTCCCCAAAGGCCTTGCAAATCAGAACCTCCTTCGAGGCTGATTCCAGCCCCAAATTGCATCCGGCCCCGGTGGTGAGCGCAGGGCGTGTGGGCAGCCAGCCCGGGCCAGCTGCCGCCCGCGGTGCCCGGTCTCGGCGCGTGGGGCCCCCACTGGGCTGTCTTCTCGCGTGTAGATGAGTCTGGTAAGTAAACTCAAGAGTATAGCTCATAGCACAATGAATTAATGAGGAAGTGATACGTTCTGGTATGAAGAAATACCTTTGTTTTCAGTATACTGTAATTGTAAGTTTCTGTGATTCCATTCTTAAGGGCTGTTAGCAACTACCTCCCAGAACTCCTGGGAAATGAACATTTGGCCCTTTGGGGAGTAAGAGCCGGCAGCAGGGAGTCGCTGTAACCAAGTTAACAGGCTCCCCCTGGAATTCTCCGACATACAGACCCTGACCCCTGGAGAACCAGACCCCCCCTGATTTTGCTGCAGGGAGCTCAGGTCTGACAGCCTGAGACGTCCCAGCCCACCCCACCCCCGATGGGCCTCAGCCTTTACCTGGGGAAGCCGGAGGGCGCTGGGTTTCGCCAACACCTTTCCTGCTCCCCTACCTCTTGGTTTTTGTTGTAGGTGATTTCTCCAAAATATCCAGGTGGCCCCTTATGCCTTTCTGTCCAGCCCCCCAACGCCGGCTGTGTGGCTGTCAGGTCTCCAGTTAGCTAGGACAGTGTCAGTGTAATGAAGGAAATCTAGTTGTAAAGGGAATAGCACTCACGACTGGAGTGGATGGGTTTGACTTGATATTTGCCAGGCGTTCATTGAGTGTCCCCAAAACTTTCATCAGAGGGCTTCTGGGAGCAGGGGATGAGGGGGCCATCAAGAGACTGAGGATACTGACCAGCGGGTCTGAGCGAGTAGAGCCCTCCAGCCTTCACGGGGACCGGGGCTCCCACTTGGAGCTGGTGGCTGCCCACGATGGGATCTTCGGGGCGTTTCCCCACGGGCTTTGCTCAGGTTGTTCTGAGGGTGAAGGGACTGAGCAGGAGGCCGGCATGGGGTTCAGTCCTGCAGAGCACGTTGGGGGTGAACCAGGGAGGAATATGGGCTTTTCCCAGGGTGCCTGGCAAAGGGGCTCCCTGAGTGGACAGGCCCAGGATGCACCGAACACACCCCCTGGGCCCCCGTGTGCTGACTCGGGGGGTGGCATTTAAGAGAGGAAGAGGGGAACCGGGGCAGTGGTCTCCCCCTGCAGGGCGGGGCCGCCTCTGTCCCGAAGCAGATCTCAAAGGCCTTTTTCATAACTGGGGGTGTGGGTGGAGTGTTTCTGAAAGCCTTGTTATCTCAGGTTTCTGTCTTCGGAGGCCCCGGCTGGGATTTGATTCCAAGCCTTAAAAGGGCTAAGGCTTAAAAAATAAGGTGAGATTGACCGAGGGAACAGAGACCATCGAATATGATAAAACAGCAAAAATGAACAGCACTGAGTAACTTCCACTGGCTAAGCATGACGACAAGGGCTCTTACCCTCCTAAGAACCTTACTATGTAGGCACAATTATCACCTCTGCCAACAGGCAAGGAGGCTTAAAGAAGTCACCTAAGTTGCTCTATGTATAGTCCCTCAAACGCCAGGTCAGGCCTTCATCGTTTTGCGCTGAAGTAAGTGGTCTCTGGCATTGCCACGCCGGCCTCTCCAGGCCCCCTTGCCTTCACCAAGCTCCCTGCCTGCTCTTTGGCCAGAGTCAGAGCTGGGGTGTGCTGAGGGCAGGGTCCCCCTCCCAGCTCCCACCTTCCCCCACAGTGGTGGAAGCTGATGCTGGCTTTGTGGCTGCAAAGCTAGAAATTGCAACCGCAAAAGAGTTTTAAGGGGAGGAAAATGGAAACTGTCTCCACCCACTACACAAATAGGAATGAAAAGACCTCTATCTCAGGATTAACTGGGTTCTTTTCTTTGCAAATCCTTTCTAAATATTAACCCAGGCTCACTCCCCCGGCGGCAAAGCTCATTTCCCGTTAACAGGTGAGGAAAGCATTGAAATCAGTGACAGTGGCAGGGGACACGCCACGCAGGCCCCTGGGGTGGGAGCTGGGGCCCCACTGTCCGCTCCCCTTGGCGCAGCCAGGAGCACCGACGGGACCCCATGAGGGGACAGACATGGTGGTTTTTACAACCCGTCCACCCGCAGGATCACGTCTAGACGGGACTGGACGCTGTGCTTTTAGACACAGCGCTACCGCCCACCTGACAGACTAAAGTACAGTGCAGACATGTTTATTTGAATGTTACATGTTAAAGGGATGGGTTTATTAGAAAAAGAGAAAGAAAAAGAGAAGCACCTGTGTCGTCACAGATGGGCACCCTTGGGCGGAGAGCTGCCGCTGCTGCTTTGCAAAGAAAAAGGTTGGGGAAAAGCGACACCTGCATAGCCATGGAGAGGAGGGGCAGGGGCTGCCGCGAGCACACCTGCCCTATGCCGCGCGCCGAACCCCAATGTCCGCGCTGCGTCGCTCCATCGCGGCCGTAGCTTTGCTGCTCAGGTGGGAGCACATCCAGGTATTTCCAAGGTGCGCCTGTGCCTTGGCTACTGGGGAAAATGGATAGAACGGGGGCGCTTGCCCTGGGCATGCTGCTGCTTATTCCAGGGAGGGTTAGTGGAGAGGACCAGACGGGGAAGGATTCTGGGTGTGTTCTCTGAGGAGGGTGGGCGTGCGCGTTTCTTCTACGGCTGCCGTTTCCCTGCGCAACGTCCTTATAAACTGAGTCTTCTAAAATCAGGGTTTGCACCATCAGTAAAGCCCTGGCTCGAAGGAAGAAGAGAAATATCGAATGGTATCACTTACAGGAGGAGTACAAGAGAGCCAAACAAGAAATCAGAAGAACACGGCACACAAAACATAAAAGCCAAAACTAGCAGG
>PVIJ01012643.1:15398-48891 GCA_004024925.1 Scalopus aquaticus
AGGAAGGAAGGAAGGAAGGAAGGAAGGAAGGAAGGAAGGAAGGAAGGAAGGAAGGAAAACCCTGGCTCAACTTGCCTCCCTGTGAGGCCACTTTCCCCTGGTCTGAAGTGGAGGGTCCTCTGGCAGGCTGCTCCCCCCTCACGCTGAGCCCTTCGGGCAGTTTTGTGTGACTGTCTCACTTGCCTTTGGGTAAAAGCCTCAGATACGCAGGCAGCCCCTGGGTTCCTGTGGCCACCAGCCCACCTGAGGCCGAGGCCGGGAGGCTGGACGCACCAGTGTCTCTTGCCAAGTTTCCCTGGGGCCCTGCTTTGGCAGAACTGTTGTAGATATTATCAGCACAAATATTTCTATCAGCTTTAGCTGAAAGGAAGATTTTATTTCTAGGAGGAGAAAAAATGATCAAAGAGATTGTGAATCTTTTCTCCAACCTTTCCTCCATCATCATTCTATTCATCACCCCATATTTTCATTCAGCCAGCCAGCCAGCCACCCACCCACCCATCCATCCATCCACTCATCCACCCATTTCTTCCTGCACAGGTGTCCCTGGCCTATGATAAGTGTGCCAGGCATGTGAGGCAGAAGGGAATCAGAGATGGAGAAGAGGTGTCCTCACTGTCAAGTATCTCACAGACCACTCAAGAAAATGGGCAAGCAAAGAGGCAATTAAGTGCGAATAAACGTGACATTAGAAGAAGAGCGAGATGCATTGGTGAGGAATGGGAGCGAGGGGGACCCAAACATTCGCTGAGCTCCGCGTGTGGTGGGGCTGGAGATGGGGCGACCTCCTGAGTGGGTGCTGCCCCACGCCCAAGCAAAGCACAGGGGCACTGTAGGGCAAACGGAAGAGTCATCAAGAGTCATCAGGTTTTTCTGCCCTCCCCTCGGTGATAGACCTCTGCAGGCCTGCACGCAGCCTGATGGCGGCACCTGGACTAGTGTGGGCCTGGTGCGTGGGCACAGCTGGGCCAGAGACTGGGCTTAGAAGCAGCAGAAAAGGCAGCAGCAGCAGACGCAGTAGGGAGCATAGAACCCCAGAGAGAGTGAAGATTCGCCGGGGGCTGGGAAGTCTGCCAACCTCCTGGCCCCCCGGCACAGTTGCCTGCCCTCGACCTGGTTGCCTGTCTACAAGAGACCAACAAAACCCTAAAAAGCCACCGAGGGCTCCAGAACTCCCTCTCTTTGACCCGTCTGCACAGCCCCATGGAGAACCTGTGCTCCTGTGTCCTTCTGCCGTTACAGGCACAAATGAGGCAGACAGGAAGACAGGCAGGAACGGCCCCAGCAGGAACAGTATGTGCGAGGCTCAGAGGTCACAGCAGATTCCCACTTGGGCAGGTGGGTGACAGCTGCAGGGGCAGGGAATGAAGGAAAATTCCAGCACCAGCCCCAATCAGCCTCACTGGATCAGCAGGGGGCCCAAGACCAAGTGGCCAAGGTTCTGTTACTACATGCAAAGTTGTTCATGATTCGAGAACAAAAGAAGTCAGCTTTCTGGGTGGTGACGCGAACTTCCTGTTGTGGAAATGCTTCCTAAATGAGAGAAAAGCAGGTGGCACCTCCACCCCGGGCTTATCAGGAGCTGGCCTGGAAGAGTTTGTAATGAATGGTTTCGGTCAATGGGAGGGTGATTCCAATGAAGGCCTCTCAGCCGAGAGGCGGAGGCAGCTGCGGGCTGAGGTGAATGGCCATTATTGTCTAGAGAAAGCAGCCGGCCCTTCAGATAGAGGACACATTGTTTTGAAGAACTGATTAAGAACATGTCTGAAAATGGACGTCAGCCTGCTGGGGAGGCTTGTTCTGAGTATAGAGTTTGTGACTTACGCCTTGCCGCTGACCTTATCTTGAGCGAGCTAGGAGAGGAGCTGGGGCTCAGCCAGAGTCCTCTCGGGGCTGACCTGTGATCCAACAGATCGTCACAGCAGACACCTGGACAAGCCCAGGTAAGACAGTCGGTCGGGGCAGGTGTGTGACGCCCACCTGCGATCTTAGCAGGGGAGCTTCGTGCGGAGAGGGGGCCGTGTGAGCGTGAGCAATTCCGTCACCTGTTCTGAAATCCCAGCATCCTTCTCTGCTATTTACAAAAACAATGGCCTAAAATTACCTCTTGTGGACCCATCTCAGGCGTCAAGTGACCTCATGAGCAGAACTGGCCCCCGACCCTGAGTGAGTGAGGAGCTGCATGTAGCGTGGGGGAGTTGCTTGGGCTTTTACACGGTGGCCTCTGCGGCTGTCACCCGCGGCCCTGAATGCAGGAGGCGCTTGGGAGCTGGGCGAGGGGCACGCGGGCCCAATGTGGCACCTGGGTGTGGTGTGGGGCTGCGTGAGTGGGCGCACCTGGGCCTGGAGGCTGCGGCTATAAGGGCGGCGCCACCAGATGGGACGGCTGCAGCAGAGGGGCTGCCAGAGGAAGAGACCTCGAGAGAAGCCCAGGAGAGAGCCCAGAAAGAGTAAAGGTTCGCCAGGGGCTATTAGGCGCCCAGCCGCCGCCTTGCCAGCCTGCAGGCTCAACCCACCACGACGGGCGTAGAAAGAGCATTAAAGCCTGAAAATGCCAGGGAGGGTTCTGGGACTCGCCTTTGTCCATCTGCCCGAGTCGATAGGGGCACTAGGGGGGCTTTTCAAAACCCCATGGAGTAATTTATGCAACCTCAAAATCCAAGTTCTTGCAGACAGGAAAATCAACATGTATTCAAGATCTAACAGAAAGCTCTGAAAGAAGATGGTGAAGAAATTGAAAATAGCCTCCCTCGTAAAGTGAACCCCTGCCCTCAGAAGAGTGTCCCCCGAGAGCTAGCCGTGACCTGTGTCTCTGCTCCTCCTGTCTAAGCAGCAGAAGTCGGGCTTAGCGCTACAGCTGAAGACAGCGAAGTCATCCGTACCCACCCTGATCGCCGTAATTGTCTGCCCCAAAGGGAATGAACTGACACAAAGCCGAAGGGCAAGATGTCGAGGAGAAAGAGCTGCTTGTCTCGCACCAGCCCTCTGCACCCCCAGCCACCCCCAGGCACCCAGTCTGTGAGCAGATCAGACTCTGGTATGACAACAGAATTCTCACTCCCCTCCCCTCTGAGCAACACCCAGAAAGATGTCTCCCAAGCGCGCATCGATCCCGGCACACTCAGCCCAAGAGGTCTGCACCAACGTGCGCCCGGGCGGGCGTCCCACAGCGGGCTCAGAGCCTACCCCCAACGCCTGCTCCTTGGAGGACAGACCTAGGCAAGCGCAGGAGAAACTGGCGCCCTCATCTCCGCCCTTCACCACGGGGCTGCGCTGGTCCCCACCCCACAAGGTCGCTGCCTGCGTGGTGGCAGCTTCATGCAGGCCCCCTCCGAGTGACGAAGAACCACTTCTCCAGCACCTTCCAGGTGTCAGCCCCTCACACGTGGCTCGTCACCCCAAGAAAATCGCAGGACGACCTGGAAACAGGTGGGCCTGCGGCTCCATGGAGGGGGGTGTAGATGAGGGAGACACCTCTAGAGAACGGGAGATATTCACTGGGGGTTCTGGGGGTTCAGAACAGGCTCTGGGGGACTCTGGTGGCGAGAAGGAGGCAGTTGGACCAGGGGGGTGTCTGCCTTCCTAAAGAATTTGAACTTTATCCTAAAAGTCCAGGGGAGGCCGTGAAGGATTTTAAACCAGTTGGCCCCTCCCCCACGCTTCGCTCTCCCTAATCGGCACCCCACTATCCGCCCTCAGTGTGATGGCACAGCAGATGGGGAGCTTGATGTTTTTCTTTCGTCCTCTCAAAAATACTTGTTGTAACGCTTGTCTGGGTCTCGACTGTGGCTGATGTTTCCCAGCAGTTGCCACGATTTCGCGTAGACCACCTGCTGGAACATGAACGCGGGCCCCTGCGCCACGCTCTCTCCCCATTTCTCTTCTCGTTTGGTGCAACCGCTCCCCAAAAGGATGGGCCGACTGTATTTCTTCACCTGTGGGTGGACATAGGCCGCGCTCTGAGCATTTAGGGCAAACCACTAGGCAGAGCTGGCAAGTCAGCCCCGGTGATAGCAGATTTACTAGAGGAAACGTATTCATGGTAAAAATGGCTGTTCTAAATGGGGTCGTTATACGGCCTTTCTGCTGTTGCTATAAATGTCCCTCCAGAGCCGGACGCCCACATAAGTCCCGGGGGCTTCCTGGATGTGACTCTGAGACAATATTTATGCAGGTTCCAGTCAAAGCTCGTGCACTTGCTTGGGTATTTCACTAGCGTTTCTTGAACACTTCAGCACAGACTCAATGGCAGATGCTTTCTTCAGCGTTTCCAGGGCCATCAAGGGCAGAAGGAAGGGGGGACACAGAGGTTTGATGTATACTCAGTAGAGGGTGGGAACTGAAACGCGACCCTAAATTATCCATAGCTTGGAATAAGTCGGGGAGCTATCAAAACGACCCTGGGGCCCCCAAGGGACACAGAGCTCGGTGAGGGGCCCGTCTGTACAGAGCAGGAGGCTGAAACCCCTCGGAGGCCTTGGAGAGCCTCACTTCCATCGACGCCCTTCACCTGCCCCATCCCGAGCCCCTCTGCGGATAAACCCCGAGGCACAGCCTTGCGTTTCCTTCCCCGAGTCCGCGCCAAGCCCCACAATGCCGATTGCATATGTTCTTGTTTTGCTTCCCCACCTCTAGAGCTTGTACAACAGAAATTGGAACAGATTCTCGAAGAATGTACCAGCTTTTAGTTATTTAAAAGGACTAATTGCGTATGCCGGGGCTAAGCATGTAGCAGCCCTTGCGCCCGGCATTTCCAGACCCTCAGCTCTGAGTGTTCATCCGGCACTAAGTCCACCTGCGGCCATGATGCGTTTTCTCCCCTGAGCTGTTTCAATGTCTTTTCTGGGATTTCTCGATCCAAGTACTAACCAGACCGGCCCTATTTTGCTCCCGAGATCAGACGAGATCAGGCGCGCTCAGGGTGGTGCGGCCACAGCATCTTCTGGGATTTCTTTGTTATTTATATGTTTGCAACCAAGAGGAGAACTGCTAGCAGAAACAATTTCCTTCCTTTTAATTCTTTTAATGAACGAGGTGCTGGTTTCTTGCTTTCTCTAATTGGCGCCATTGTTCCTCCTTCCTCGTGCATCTGTTATTCACCCCATATGCTGAGAAAGAACAAGTGGGAGCAGCTGCAACGTTTTCTTCGAAACAGTAGTGGTGTTAGTGGCTTTTCACACTATAAGTGGATTTTTTTTTAAGAAATCAAATAGAGAAACCTGAAGAGGGAAATCAATATATCTGATGTCCAAACACACCGTTTTTCATTTTACAAAAATTCCACACTAGGGCCTCCCCGGTGGCGCAGCGGTTGGAGCTGTCGGCAGCTGCGACGCGAGTTCGACGCCCAGCTGGGGAGAATCCCACATGGCGCGGCAGACCTCTCCTGCCTCGCCCGCTGCTCCCCTCAGAAAAAAAAAAAAAAAATTCCACACTAGATTGTGTGCAGTTGTGTCACTGGCTTTGTTTTTCTGTGGCTCTTACTAGGTCAGTAAACACGGAACATTATTATTTTTTTTTAAAGATTTATTTATTTATGCATACAAACTGGGGTACAGGCCAGAGGCGTGGGGCGGCGAGAGGGCTCACCAGAGACAGAGTGGGGAGCAGAACAAGCAGATCAGAAACACACTGCTGAGGGGAGCAGCGGGCGAAGCAGGAGAGGTCTGTCACATCATGTGGGATTCTCCCCGGCTGGGCGTCGAACTCGTATCGGGTGCTGCCAACAACGCTACAGCACAGCGCTCAACCACTGCACCACCAGGGAGGCCCCGGATTATTTTAAATGGTTGCATAGTATCCCATTTTAAAGTTTCCCTTAATTTCTTTCACAATGATCTCATTTTAGCCATCTTAGAAGTCATGAGGAGATAAATGACCTCTTATCAACATTTTTGCACCCTGGCCCAGTAGTTTCCTAGAGATATGTTTTAGGAGCTGGAGACGTTCATTATTTCACTAAAACATGCATTGAGCGCCTCCTAATACCCCTCTCCATGGACACAGGCAATAGAGCAGTGGTCTACAGGCCCTCCTTCAGAGTTTTTGGTCTGGCAGAGAAGTTAGGTGTTAATAACGGAATTAAAATCACGGTGAATGTTTTCATGGGAGGAATATAGAATATTTTGGTGCAAAGGAAATGCACTTTTAAAAAGACTCTTGCTACATCCTAGCTAATTGTTGTTTTCTCCCAGAAACCTTGTGTAAGCGTGTAGGGCAGGCATGCAAACGCCTATGACCTCATTTCCATAGGCAGCCCCAAGAACCCACATTCTTTGTCTTCTGTGCCAATCCCAAAGGCCAGAATTGCTTCTGATTGTCTTGTTTGTAGCAATTCATTGTGTATATGGGTTTCTGGTTACTTTTCTTTTGTCCTGCCCCTTCGTGATAAAGTATTTAGCGACCCTATCTCCCTGTGTGTTAGGTTTCAGAACAAAAATTGCTTAATGCCCCAAAGATATGTCTACATTTCATACCTCAAGTGGCAGTTAAGTTGGTTCCTTGTATCCTCCTTTGCCCACACCGCCCTGATTTTACCTGCTCCTGAATTACGCCCACTTCTGCTCACTAAATGCAGACCTGGTCTCCACTCTGTCTGTACCAAATGCTTCCATGCAGAAGGCTCTGGGCAGGTGAAAAGAGGGAATGAAAAGGATAAAGACTTGGAAGAACCTGGGACATTGGCAACTCCCACAAGGGGCTTATTTAACCATTGACTGGGCTATAGTGGGTCAGCCACATTTGTTGTGTAAATCAACTGAGCAATGACGAGTCATTCATTCATTCATTCATTCCATCATCTAGTATTTGTTGCCACCTCACCTGGCAGACATCCTGGTGTATAAGAATACAATGTGTCTATCACAATATGACCATCCTAAATAGGTTTCACTAGTGTGACTTGGAAAGCCATCTGTCCACCCGGGCTGGGATGTTGTCAGTGTCATTGGAATTCAGCAAAAGATTCCATTGAGCACCTGTGGCCTGACCATCCTCATTACTTGTTATTGACTTTTATTTTTAGGCTTTAAAAAGGTCTCCGTTGTCAGCCCCTCCGAACACATGCACCGTTCCCACAAAGTCGCACAAGCTGTGATCTGACAGCCGCCAGCCGGGCAACCGCCCCCGACTGGTTTAAAGCCGATCTCACTGTCACTTTGTCTCAGAACAAACCCAGAGTGAATATCCATCTTCTTGGCTCTGTCACAAAAGGCCAGAACTCCCATCAGATGTGGGAGGCGGGCTGGGCAAGGGCGGCTGCTGCCGGGACCTCGACAGCCGCAGGGGAGCGAAGCCCTCCTGCAAAGTTTGCTCACGGAGATCTGGACAGATCTCCAGAGAGGATCCAGAAGGCTAGCAGATGCGTGGACAAATGGTCATCGTCGCTTCCAACAAGAGCTGATGCAGGCTAAAACCACACCGAGACCCCGTCTCTCACCCATGAGAGCGACACCAGTCAAAAAAGGTCCCCACGGCAAGTGCTGGCGAGGATGTGGGCCGAGAGCAACCCAGGGCACCGTCCGTGCTCTTATGAAAAGTCCACTTTTGAAAAGTGACCGGGGTTGCCTTAAAAAAACAAAAGTGGAAATACCTTAAGACACTGTGATCCCCCTCAAAGGCCTCTGTGCAAAGATGCAACATCACAGCAGAGAAATGTGTGTCTTGCACTGATATCGCAGCACTGCTCACACTCACTGGACACAGAGCGGCCTCCATCCGAGCCCGCGGCACCAGGAAGAGGCAGCAGACGATCCGATCCGATCATGTGAAATACTGACAAAAACAAGCTGACACGAACCGTGAGAGCGCTCAGGTCAGCGAGGAGGGGGGAGGGAAAGGGGAAAGGGGAGGTGAGGGATGGGAGGAAATTAAAAGAAAACTTTGCACCTTAGACAGAAATTAAATATAAAATTGCAAACTAAAAATATCCTAGTGGGAAAGCAGGAGAAAAATCTACAGGAGTTACAATGTGATGATCTGTTTTCATCTAAGACACAAAAAGCATAATGCACGAAATTTAAAATCGGTAACGTGGGCTTTGTGCAATGTCTATTCCATGAGACTGGGTTAAACACAGAGTGAGATGCAGGCAGCGGGGTGCAACAGCTACACCCCGAAGACAGATCTCCCACAAGCTCCAGCTCCTCTTCGCTTGGCCTTTGTGTGCTCCTGCCCTCGCACCTGGGGGCTGCCAGAGCCTCCCGAGGCTACTCAGAACGAGCCTGGCGAGGTCTCCCTTAGTCTCCTTGGCAAAGCCACTGTCAGAGAGAAGTTCTGCTCCCCTGAGGCCACGCTACTGCGAGGGAGTGATCCCCAGCCAGCTACGGAGAGTGGCTTTGGGGGAGAGACCCCCCCAGCCAGCCCCTGACTCTTTCCATCACTCCAGTCTACAGAAGCCTTCTTGGACATCCAGAGTAGTATCTTTGGGTGACCCCCCACCCCAGCCCTCATCTGATTGCCACTGCATAAGAGACCCCAAGGCAGAATCCCTTAATGGATTGCCTTAATGGAACCATGTGTGCTAAAAACACACTGCTGTATTTTTTTTTCAAGATCTATTCATTTATACATACAAGCTGGGGCATAGGCCAGAGGCGTGGGGCGGCGAGAGGGTTCACCAGAGACAGAGTGGGGAGCAGAACAGGCAGATCAGAAACACACTGCTGAGGGGAGCAGCGGGCGAGGCAGGAGAGGTCTGCCGCACCATGTGGGATTCTCCCCGGCCGGGTGTCGAACACGC
Organism: Scalopus aquaticus; assembly: GCA_004024925.1. Taxonomy (NCBI): domain Eukaryota; kingdom Metazoa; phylum Chordata; class Mammalia; order Eulipotyphla; family Talpidae; genus Scalopus; species Scalopus aquaticus. Next base: position 24,139 of record PVIJ01012643.1, read on the forward strand.
ATCGCTGCTGCCGACAGCTCCACAGCGCAGCGCTCAACAGCTGCGCCACCAGGGAGGCCCTGCTGTGTTTTTTAAAAATAATCAGGCACCAAGGGAAAGCATCCTAGGATGTGCAGGAAGGAAATGAGAAAAGAATGCAATGACCCAAATTGAATTCACATGTGGCCTTTCAGGAGCACGCAGGTATAGGACGTCGGTACATGTCCTGGCGCTGCAAAAGTGACATCTCACAGCTGTGTCATCCAGTCACTTCAGTCCCCAACACGCTTCAGCTTGTATTAAGCAACCTGAGAGATCACCAAGGAAAAACAGAATGGAGAATGGAATTTTCCAAGTTGGTGGTCTATACAGTTCACCTTCCAGACTGCTGCCAACCTTGCACTGTACCTCTGAAGAGGCGCTTCCACTGTTTGCGCAAAATTTAATAATTCGATAATGCAACCAGAAGACCAACCATGAAACTGTGGGAACATGTTGGGAGGAAAACACACACTTTAGATGTCATGGAGGTTACCGAAGATTTAGAAAATACTTACCCTTTTTGTAAACCAAGCATTTGCCCAATTTTAGAGCGTCAGAGCATCAGAAGTCTATGGTGAGTGAATCATATAGCAAAACCAACAGCATCTAGTGTAGGACCAGAAAAATAACCCCTTACCCTCAGGCAAGCCTGGTTGGGTGTGAGCAGCACTGGGGGGCAGGGGGCTGGCTGGGCACAGTTTGGGGGAGCTGCCTTGGGAATAAATCCCCCAGGGTTCGTATTCTGATAGGAAGTGGGCTGGACGGTGGGCCTGTCCTGTGCTGGGGAAGAATCGAACAAGCAGCCTGGGAGGTTTTTGTGTAAGGGTCTCCCTCAATCATTCACTAAGATCGTTTAACCCATGAAGCCAGCAAAATGTGTCTGGAAGAGAATAAAATGCCCTGCTTTTGAGAGCTTACTGAAGACTTAGGGAATGTTTACCCTTTTTGTGAACTGGCATTTTCCCCTGATCACAGGTGTCCAGGGAACGACACAAGCCCCCTCCCCGCGGAGGTCAGACCCTTCCTGCCTCTTTGCCTCTGAGAGATGGGGTTTTCTTCCTGATTCGATGGCTGTCCACATTTCTTTAAAAAAGGAATAGTCTCTCCTCCCCCGAATGGAGAAAAGACGATGTCTATTAAAGAATTCTCCTTGAATTGTGCTGACCCTACTTAGAATTTCGGGACGGACACGTAGGAAGGTGGGTCAACGGGCTTGCGAAGGAGCCCAGTGCAGCTGCTGGAGCTCTGGGCACCCCCAAGGCTGCAGCCGGCCGGCCTGAGCCGCCAAGGCTGAGGGCGGGGCGGGCAAGGCCTCTGGCTCCAATGCTTTGGGTGGGGGGCGGTTTAAGAACTGGAGACCCTCCGTCATGAGCATCTTAGAAAGAAGACAGATACCTAGAAGAAACGTTGGAGAACAAATGACAGAATCGAGACTACAGAAGAGACAGAGCTAACCAGCCCGTGGAGAATGGAGAGAAAAACAGAGCGGGAGAAAACGAGGGCAAGACAGGGTGTGGGCTTCTCAGCTGCCTTTCTGCTGTCGCTGCCTCGAGGGGACGAGAGAATGAAGCAATCCACCTAGAGGAAAGTCAGCTGCAGCCCTGGAGAGAATGCTACTCATGGTGCATCTCAATTTTTCCTTCTGATTTTGGTTTTGGTGAATGTTTTTAGCACAAGACACAGAAGAATGTCTTTTTTTTTTTAAGATTGATTTATTTATGCATACAAGCTGGGGTGCAGGCCAGAGATGGAGGGGGGTGAGAGGACTCACCAGAGACAGAGTGGGGAGCAGAACAGGCAGATCGACTGAAATACACTGTTGAGGGGAGCAGCGGGGAGACAGGAGAGGTCTGCTGCGCCCTATGGGAAGTTCCCTGGCTGGGGATCAAACTCTGGCTGCAGTGGCTGCGGACAGCTTCATAGGCTGAAACTTAACCTGTTGCGCCCCCAGGGAGGCCCCCAGAAGAATGTCTTTCAATAAAAGATTTCCAACGGTTCCATCTTCCCAGCTGCCACCAAAGGCAGAAAACACTTTGGGGGGTTCTGAAAATTGTGCCACTGTGGCCACCCAAGGGCTCACGGACTCCTGGTGGAGGGTGTGTGGGAGGGTGTGCATGCACTTGGTGGGAATATGAGTCTAGGTGTGGCATGGTGTGTGTGTGTGGTATGTGGATTGTGTGCGGGGGTGAGGGGAGGGAGGCTTGGGGTGTAGGGTGAGTGAATTGCTCAGGCTTTTGCGCCGCTGGCCTCTGTGGCGATCACCTGCGCCTTGGATGCAGGTACGTGGGCTCGGGGCTCACAGGCCTCATGGTGGACACCTGGCGCATGGTGTGGGCGTGCGTGGGTGGGCGCAGCTGGGCCTGGAGGCAGTGTCACTCAGAGGCAGGGAGGTGGCTGTGGCACAGTGGCTGTGAGAGGAAGGGAGAAGGCCAGAGAGAGCCGAGAGGAAAGAGCGTGCAGAGATTCGCAGGGGCCCAAGTTGCTGTCCCCTGCTAGCTGGTTTCCCCCGCGCACTATTGAAAAACCTGGGGGTTGATGCCCAGGGCTCCAAGGTTCTCGTTTAAGCTGCCTGAACCCATGGTGAACCTACCCGGCCTAAGACGGTGGCAAAACAGGGGGGCTCTAGGATGTGTGTGGGGTGTGTGTGGTGTGCATGAGTAGGAGGTGGCCTGTGGTTGGTACTGTAACCCAACCTCTAGCCTCACCTTCGCCCGGAACTGCATAGGACTTCTGGAGGGAAGGCTTGTGACCGTTGGCAAGGCTGACCCAGAAAGGGGTCCCAGAGGCCCCTCTGTGAGCAGAAGGAAAGATTAGAGAGAGGGAGGCAGACACATAAGAGCTGTAAAGATTTACAGACTCTATGGCCTGAGGGGAGAGAAAACAGAAGCTAAAATTTTTCCGGGGCATCAAAGTCTATACTTTTAATTGCATGAAATTGTGATGAATTGAGAAAGGAACAGAGGGATGGAGAGAGCTGATACAGCCAAGATAGAAAAATGCTCCCCACAGAAGCAGAGTGCTGGGTGTGTGTACTTACTCCACAGTCCTGCCCACTTTCCTGGCTGTTTGAAAATGTTGACAATAAAATTTGGGGACCTGGTGACAAGACCTTCTCCGGAATCTGGAAGTCAGACTTGGCGCTTGTTCCCTCCTGTGAAGCCCAGTTCCAGCCGCTGTTCTTTTTAAACACACCCCTTCTGCCTTTACTCACTTCCTTGGGGCAAGTTCTCAAGGTCCCTCTGCACACATTCAACCTGCTGCTGAGAAGAAAGAAGTGGCAGAATTAACCAGCATGACATGTGGCTAGGGAGGCTTCCACAGTGAAACATCTTTTCCTAACCCTTGCAGGTAAACTCCCCAGGAACACCTCTCTTTACCTTTCTGTCTATAAGGTCATTTAACCGGTTACATTTAACACTCTGTGGTCCGCTCACGTATTAGTATGTGTTTTTGTCACCAGTATCAGGTGGCCGCTCACGTATTCATACGTGTTCATCTCATCTCCGGTTTTTCACGCCACGGTGGATTTATTTGGAACTATTAGGAGCTATTTCTTTGTTTGTCCTCAGTCTAGAAGCTTCACACATTGTTTTGGTGAAAGTGTAAGGTGTTTCATGAGACATATTATAGTTTTTTTAATATCCAGTAGTTCAGGAATTGTGTGTGTTTTATTGAATGCTTCTGCCATTCATGTGGGGGCGCAGAAAATGGGTGGCCCCAAGGGCTGGTAAATTTAAAGGGCACCGGCACACAAAGTGTTAAGGAAAAAGCAAGTCGTTGGCCTAGCGGAGTCTCCCAGGGGGTGGGTGCAGGGAATCTGGGCGGCAGGATTTGACTGTGTTTCTGGAAGGTCCTCCCTGTGTAGGGCGAAGACTGATCCACCACCCAGAAGCACCAGGTACGGACCAGCCGGTCCTTCTGTGTGGAAAGCCTCAGGTGCAAAATGAGGAATTCGTTTCAGAAATACTGGTGATAATCAGGACGCCAATTAGGATCAATGGAGACAGAGTTCAAGATGCCAGGTATGTCCAAAGTACCTGCTGCCATTGTGCTAGACCCCCGAGGTGGCAAGGGGTGGGGGCAGAGATGGAACACGGAGTCTGACCAGGAAGCCCCATTTGTGGGTCTTCCACTTGCCACCTTGTGATCTTGGATAAGAACTTCACTGACTCTTGGGCATCTTCGCCTAGTGGGAGAGGATCATGCCTACTTTGCGGAACTCTGGTAAGGGCCAGATGAGCTCTCGAATGTAGACTTAAGCATTGTGGGCACCTGTTGTTCCTGGTGTTGACTGGAGTCCATCACTGATCCACTCTCAACCCATCTTGTGGGTTGGGGGTTTCGGGGAGCATCCAGAAGGGTACAGGCATAAGGCAGGAGACTTGGAAGATGCCTCAGGAAAGAAAAAGGGAGTGCCTATTAAACCACCTGCTAGAGAAGAGGAAAGACAGGGAAAGGGTTTGCTATGGGAGTTAGGTAAGAGTGACTGGAAGGAGATTTGCTTCTCGTAATGACTGAGGAAACTCCCAGTGAAAGTGACTCTCCTACAGATGACAACTATAAAGTAGGCAAAATACAAAAACCAGTACTTGAAAGCACTGGGAAGTGACCCAAAACAGGCAGGTTCTAGAAGAAAAGAACAACAAAAACAACCCAGTTTTTCCAGGTATGTTCCCGTTTCTGCACTAAAAGTTTCAGTTCCATGAAAACCCTCAGTTCTGGGTGAATCAGGAGAGTTGGTTACCCAACTAAAACAGCAAACAACAAGAAAAAAAGAAAACTCCATAGAAAACTTGCAGGTTTCTGGCCTGAAGAGACAGTAGATGGATTTTGGAGCAACCACTGCCCAGAAATGAGAGTGCCTGAAAAAAACTCCCATTTCTGTGTGTAATTGCTCAAATCTCTGGCTGACTTCGGAATCACACATGCCAGGCAGATGTAGAGCAAACCAGCTGAAGATAAAAAGACTGAACTGAGATTTCAGTTGCTGCCCAAGAGACAGAATTTGCAATCTAAATCCAAACATCTTAAATACATGCTAATACAACAATAAAACAATACTCTTCAGAGGCATGTAGCAGAATCCAGAGTCTCCACAACATAACATTAACAAATATGCAAAACACAATTCAATATAACTCAGCATACAAAAAAAAAATCCAGACGATTTGACACATTTATAAGAGAAAAGGCTCACCTTCACATAACCAAGCTGTCAAAATCTACTGGGCTATGTAATTTATCATTTTTATATATTGCTGAGTTTTATTAGCTAATATCTTATTGAGGATTCCTGGGTCTGTATTCATGAGGGACACTGGTCTCTAATTTTCATTTGCAGTGTTTGTTGAGTTTTAGTGTTAGGGCTGTGGGGATCTCATGAGTTAGAAGTGTTTCCTCCTCTCTTTTCAGAAAGCTAGTTCTTAAATATTTGATAGAATTCACCAGTGAAATATGAGCCTGTCGTTTTCTTTGTGAGATTTTTTAGAACAAATTCAAGTTTTGAAATAGAGCATTATTCAAATTGTGTCCATTTTGGTAAGTTATTCAAGGAGTTTGTCCAGTCTCAGCTAAACTATTGAGTTTGTTGGCTTAAAGTTGTTCATAAGAGTCCCTATTCTGCTGAGTGTTTGTAAGACCTGTAGTGATAATCCCTTTCATTCCTGATGTTGGTGATTAGTACTCATTCATGTTAGCAACATGTATCCGTACTTACTTACTTTTATGGCTGAACTGTATTTTACTGTATGGATTTACCACATTTTATTTACCCATTATCAGCTGATGGACACTTCTTGGTTCTGATGAATAATCATGCTATAAGCAACCATGGACAAGTTCTTCTGTGAACTCCACTTGTTTTTATATTGATTTGCTACTTCAATCCCAACAGGCCTTTTCAATTACCACTTACATTCAGTTTCTCATTGCTGTATAATGAAGTGAGGAGAATCTCTTGGTTACTTCCCCGAAATGTAAGCAGCTCGTGGAGTCTGAGTTGGATTAAGCCTGGGGTGAAATCTTGATGTGTCCAAGACACCCAGCCACTCAGTCAATACTTGCAGTTCCTGAGCTGCTGCAGGTGGTGTAGAAGACATAGGTGCTGAATTTGAGGACTAAGCTGAGAACCCTTGCTTAAGAATTCTTGAGCGATATGTCATTTGTCAATTCAGGTTAATGAACCCACCTCATTATACACTAAATCACCTTTTAGATTAGCTTTGCTCATATGCAGACACTTTTATCCGTGGCAATCCTTTGGAATAACTTGTTACATTCTGGAGAACTATTCATCCCTTGGAATCCATTTACTTCACTGCAATTTATATCTAACTCCGAAGGACAAAACAGTAGTAATTTATTTTCTTTCACATTTTTTTTTTTACCATTTCTCTTACTCAGAAACACTTCTTCTAAAATCTGTAAAGAGAGAATTTAGCAAGTCCCTCATTTTTAATTTACCTTTAAGAGGACTTGTGGGCCTCCCTGGTGGCGCAGCGGTTAAGCACTGCGCTGTGGAGCTGTTGGCACCGACGACACGAGTTCAACGTCCGGCCGGGGAGATTCCCACATGGTGCAGCAGACCTCTCCTGCCTCGCCCGCTGCTCCCCTTAGCAGTGTGTTTCTGTTGATCTGCCTGTTCTGCTCCCCACTCTGTCTCTGGTGAACCCTCTCGCCGCCCCACGCATCTGGCCTGTATCCTAGCTTGCATGCATAAATAAATAAATCTTTAAAAAGAGGACTTGTGGGCGAAATTATTGTGAGAACATTCTGTCTGATAATAGATTAGGTCTTGAGTTAACGTCCTAAGTAAAGAAAGGAAGGAGCAGAAGGAAGTTAACTATGTGTGAATTTATAGATGTGTTGGTATCTGGAGTCCATGCAATAATATATTACTTTACTGTAAATATTAACTCCGCTACAGTCTAGGTCTTTAAATACAATTACCAGGTGCTTCAGGGAATGAAAGATCTTCTGCTCTTAAGCTTTTTAACACCAGCTCCAGGTACTTAAGCCCCTACAGGGGATTCCTGGGATGGGCAGTCCTTAAGATACTGGTTTCCAGTGTTGAATAGTTTGTAAAAGCAAAAGAAAAAAAAATTGTTTTCACAAAAAATAAAAACTAAAAACTCCAACAATTAATGCTTTAAGAATGATTACAGGAATTGTCGTTGGCCTGGAGACTCCAGGCTTTTGAATAATTTTCAATTTTTAAATTTATTTTCAAATACACTATATTTTTAAGATTTATTTATTTATGCATACAAGCTGGGGTGTAGGCCAGAAGTGAGGGGGGGTGTGGGAGGGGTGAGAGGAGTCACCAGAGACAGAGTAGGGAGCAGAACAGGCGGATCTACTGAAACCCACTGCTGAGGGGAGCAGTGGGTGAGACAGGAGAGGTCTACTGCGCCATGTGGGAAGCTCCCTGGCTGGGGATCGAACTCCTGCTGCAGTGGCTGCCAATAGCTTCATAGTGCTGAGACTTAACCCCTTGTGCCACCAGGGAGGCCGCCAAATACACTTTATTTAAAACAACAACAGTACCCTTTCTGTGGGGATGATACCAGTATTAGGAAATCCAGTTATACAACTATCTAACCTGGAGCACATTAATTTATTTTTGGTAAAACACATGAAGTGGCACTAATTACAAGCTACCATAAGGTACCTGACATAAACCACAGACCTTTCCCTTTGCTCAGCTGCATGCGCTTGGACCTCTCCGACCTGGCACATTTCCTGGCACCTTTTTTTGCAAAGCTGGTGCCAACCCGGAGCAATGCAATGAAACCTGAAGTGATAACCCACCAGAGTCCCTGGCAGCTGAAATGACAGGCAGTGCACGCTAGTGATAAAGCGGTTACAGCCCAGCTCCAAAAGTCACCAGCGGTTTCTTTCTCTAGGAAGGAGAGAGAAGTGAAGTTCCTTGGGTGAGAGTTGGTGTGTCGGTGGAGGCTGAGGGCTGTCAGAGGCGTCTGGGGGGCTGGCAGCTGGAGCTCGTGGCGTCTTCTAACACTGGTAGCAAGATGGCTTCTGATGTGTAAACTTGGGTACATCACAGGTAAATGGGAAAGGCCAGCGATCCCCCTAAGATGATAAACAGGCTTCTAAACCAGCCCCGGGGCTGGACTCACAGCAGGCGGCAGAGAACAAGGCGCCGGGTCAGCCCTTCTCGCTGGCTTCCGGCGTGGCTCTCGTGGCCATTTCAAAAACCTCCCTCACCCCGTCTTTGGTCTTTGCCGAACACTCCGTGTACCCACCCTGTCTGCCATGTCTCTGCCCTCTGCTTCACCGGTTTCTGCTTCATCTTGGCCAGCTCCTGCAGAGTTGCGCATGGCTCCCAAGATCTTCTGGTTCCCAGCCAGGAGGATGGGCGCCTCGGGACAGTGACGCTTGGCTGCCGGGAGCATTTCTCCGGGGTGTTTTCCAGACTCTCGGGACCGCCAGTGGAGAAGCGCAGCAGGATCTCGCCGCGCCCTTGCGGGGCGCAAGGCCCCTGCCCGCTCGCGTCCCTCAGAGCCAGCCCCACCCCTTCCCGCCCACCTCCTCGTCTGCCACGTCGTCCTGAAGCACTTTGGGGGTGCAGCCCCCTGGAGTCTGGTGGGCGCTGAGGGCGAAGAGCGGGGCAGTCTTGCTGCTGAATCAGCCCCAAGCACCACCGGCTGCTTCCCGAGCGCGGACATGCCCGACGCACGCCGGGCCCACGCCTGCGGCCGGAAGCTCCACGAAGCCCCTGGAACTTTCAGAGCAAAGGGACGCAGGCGACGAACCCCCGGTCTGCCGAGGACGCCGTCAGAAGTGGAGCTGGGAGGAGGCGGCCGAGGCCTAAGCCAGAGAAGACGGAAGCGCCGCACACGAGAGCGCGCAGGGGCGCAGGCCGTGGAAGTCGGTGCTTTTGTTCAGGTAATGAAAGTGGGGACTTTGACCAAGACTGTTCGTAGAGATTTGTCTGGGGGCACGACTTGGAGCGCTATCTCTGTTGGCCTCCCAAAAAAAAAAAAAAGGAAAATGACTCACAGCGGGGACTGCCCTGCTAAGTCCCTGCGCCGGCCCCGCCGCCTCTCCTGTCCCGTTCTCTTCCCTTCCTTTGTCTCCCTTTCGCACCTGAGCTCCAGCCTCATCCATGTCACCCACCTTTGGGACCCTACGGCCACGGGGACTTGTGACTTCTCTCCAGTGAGATCCAGCCCCTTGGCCACGCTCCTGCCCCTTCAGGCGTCAGCTGATCCGCCTTCTTCTTCCTCAGGACCGCGCCTGGGTCCTCTAAGCTGGTGACCCGCGGCCACCTTTGAGCCCAGGTTTTTGGACTTTGGGGCTAAGTTATGCCCTCTCTGATCCTACTGTGTGACTTTTCCAGTTTGCTTAACTTCTCTGAGCCTCATGTTTTTCTGGATGAGAACATTTGGAGGGTCAACAAGATAGTTGTAAAGTGTGCAGGGTCTGATAAATATTACCTGCACCTGCTAAAGGTGACCCTTAAATGCTCTGGCAATAACAGATGCCCAAGAGACTTTGTGGGTGATATGTGTTGGCATAGATAGGGGTGACGGCTTCATGGATAGAAGTCTCTACTTCTCCAAAAGCTGAATACTTTAAATATGTACAGTATGTAATGGAGTGATGTATATATTAAAGATGACATTCAATATGTCAATCATACCTCAATAAAGGGCTTTTAAAAATAAGTCAATGCTTTCTTCTAAGAAAAAATAATAAAGCTCCTATGAACATTTGGTTAGAGGAGCAAAAATAAAGATGCCCTTCCGTGCCCCCCTCCTTTGGTGTTGTGCCCCCACCCCACCGCCCCAACCCAGGCTGGAAGGTACACGTCAGAGATTCACAAGGGCCTGGCGCCACAGTAGCTGTTTGTAAAGTACTGCACTCTATTTCTATGTATTTTTTGAGTTTTAAAACAATGAGTTAAACTCTTTTTTTTAAGTAACAAATATATAGTGTTTAGCTATGTACAGTTCATAATGGGAGAACTTGACACCCCCCCCCTTCCTGTCTATGTCCTTTCTCTCTTGGAGACCAAACCACAAAGAGCTTTGCTTCTTTTAAAATGTTCCCTTTTTTTTAATTGAGGTGTCATTGGTTTACCATATTGGATGTGTTTTTTTCCCTCAGCGGCATCACACATACAGATGAACTGTAGCTTTACTTGCAAATAGACTCTGCTAGAAGGCAAGTTATCTTTTAGGTGATTGTCCACCTAATTTAAAGCCATCCTTTATACCCCAAGGAATATTGGACAGACAGCTACCAATTTTTAAAAAATGGAAACTTCTAAAGAAACAGAAAAAATAACACTATAAAAAAAATGACAATCCATGGTGAAACCTCCCAATGTTTGGAAGAGCTTCTATTGCCAGTAAGCACCCAATTCTCAGAGGCCCTTGCTGCCATCTTTGAAACTTCCCTCCCAAACGTGTCTTTAAAAGCACAGCAGCCTCCCCCTGGGCCTGGGGCCCGGTTACCGCAGCTCCGGGAAGCAGGACCGGCCAAGACTTACTGATCCGCAGCCTGCTCGCCTGGGAAGAAGAAGAAAATACAGCTTGCTTTTGTTACTGAGTGCTCCCGCTAATTAAAAAGGAATTGCCACTTGGACAATAAATGGGAGGGGAAGGGATCCGTTCTGGGTAAACCTTGTGCTTAATTCTCAGTCCTCCACTCCCCCCGTTCTTTCTTTAGAACGACACAGCTTTAATCTTGCCCGATATTGGAAGAAAAGTGTCAAGGCAAGAAGGACACCAGGCGCACAGGTCTCCATGGAGCTGCACGGACAGGTCTAAAGGAGGAGTTCTGGAGCCCTCGGTGGCTTTTAGACTTTTAATGGTCTCTTGTTTACAGAGGCAGCCAGGTACAGGGCAGGCAACGGGGTCGGGGGCCAGGAGGCTGGCGGGCGAATCTTCACCCTCTCGGGCTCTCTGGCAGCGTCTCATGGTGTCTCTGCTACACCCCAACAGTCCTTCGTTCTATGCTCTGTTCTCTGCTGCTTCTTGCTGCCACCGCTGCTGCTGCTGCTTCCTCTGCGTATAAGTCCGTCTCTGGCCCAGATGTCCCCCTCATGCATGCCCACACCTTATTCTTGGTGCCCGCCATCAGGCATGCATGGAGGCCTGTAGAGGTCCATCATTGAGGGGAGGGCGGAAAAACCTGATAATTATCTCATTTACCCTACAAAAGTCAGACCAGGTAAGTCTATGTCGTTCGCAAATGTGCTTGTCACATAAAAACTGAGCGAGATGAGAATATAATCCGCAGAGCTGCCAACAAACCCGGGTCACCTAGCCATTCAGCGGAAATGCTGCAGAAACGCCCGGAAACGCAGCCCTGCGTCGGACAGCCAGCGCCGCTCAAGGAATGAAGAGCTTAGTTTTTCTTTTCCAAGTTATGGTGGCTCATTCTCCATCCAGCTTCACTCTAGCCTTGGCCTTGTTCTCACAGCCAAGGAAGAAAACTCTGATTGCTTGGGACAAGGCGTGAGAACCCCCTTTTGGGACTTAGCGAAGATGATAGACACCTGCATCTGGCTGCCCCACGGAGATTTATCTTGCCTGCACTCAGCAAGATGGCATCACCTGTGCAGGTAGAGCTGGGGCTTCAAGGTGTGGAGGCTTGGGAAGGGGGCCTCCCACAAACACACTAATCCCATCCCCACCCCAAGACCGCTGCTAGCTCAAAGTTCCCCCAGCTTCCGGGAGCTGCTTCAGCTACCCCTTGGGGCCTAGCCTGGGGCCTCTCTCCTACTTATTTGCCGAGTTTTCCATTTCATAAAAGTCTAGCTCTGCTGCAAATATCTTGCCTCTCTGGCTAAACCCCAAGGAAGATTTTTACCCACCCACACAACTGGGTGACCTGAATGCACCCAAGTTTCCATGCCAGAGAAGGAAGGACAAGCGATTAATTGTAAGGCTTGATTCCTCAGTGTCCGAAACTGCAACCCAGGAAAGAGCCAAGGGTATTAGCCCTCCTGGTTGTTTGTGCCTAAGCAAAGGCAGTCAGCGCTTTCATCAACAGCGATGAATATTTCCTGAGGACTTGTCAGTGGTGCTGCGCTCTCTGAAGCCTGCCCAGGGCTTCACAGCTCAGAGGATGTGAGGCCCCTGGTCTTGACGAGCATGAGATAAGCAGGACCGGGCAATTTATTAGCAATTCTGTAGGGTAAGTGGAAAAAATCATCAGGTTTTTCTGCCCTCCCTGCAGGCCTGCACGCAGCCTGATGGCGGCACCTGGAGCAGGGGTTGGGCCTGCTTGAGTGGTCTCCAGGTCGCCCCTGACACCCAGTGAAAACAGCGACAAGCACAGGGGCAGGATGCAGCTCTCCTCGGATGACAGATACTGCAGCGTAAACAGAGGGAAGCTGACGTCTGCGCTGCATCCTTATTTAGAGAAATGTGGGCCCCACTGGGTTTGAGAAAATGGGATCTGGGTGAGTCATCGAAACTTCATCTCCTCGTCTGTCCTCAGGATGCCAGCCATTCCACTCTCCACAGTCAACAAAGCTTTATGTCCCTTTTTTTTTTTTTAAAGATCAAAGCCCTTTTTTTCTTTTTTAAAATATTTTTGCGTAGAAGAACTGGAATGTAGGCGAGAGGTTCAGGAGTGAGAGGATTCACCAGAGACAGAGTGGGGAGCAGAACAGGCGGATCTACTGAAATCCACTGCTGCGGGGGGCGGCGGGGAGACCCAAGAGGTCTGCTGCGCCATGTGGGAAGCTCCCTGGCCAGGGATCGAACTCAGGTCACAGCGGTGATAGTGCTGAGACTTAGCCTTACGCCACCAGGGAAGCCCCTTTATGTCCTCTTTATTGTATTCCTTTTTGCACGTCTACAGGAGCATCTCGTAGTGAAAATTACTGCCAGACAAGGTGGCGTGAAGCAACTTTATTATCACATCTGTTTTCTAAGGAATCCTTTTATGCATCCAACCCAAGGCGCCATCAGTCTTTCTTTGTGATGGTGATAATATGGGCTCATATCTATGGTAAATAATTGGTAGTGCTCCCTGGTTTTTTTCTATAGCCTTCTCTTTGATATATGTGCGTGCGGATTACTATTTCCCCCCAGGCGTATTACCTTGCATTTATCTAAATTAAATCTCTTCTCATTTATCTCACTTCCTCACTAAGCTTGCCAGAACATACCAATTTCATCTTCATTTCCCCTCTCTCCTTCCCATTCCCCCTCCCTCCCTCCCTCCCTCCCTCCCTTCCTTCCTTCCTTCCTTCCTTCCTTCCTTCCTTCCTTCCTTCCTGTTTCTCATTTTTCTCATTTATGGCACCAAATTTGATTTCTTCCTTCCAATTAGTAGATCGATTGTGGAGTGGAAGTGTTGGCTAGAACGGGGTCCCCTCAGCACGATCCTTCCCCCTGGGCACTGGAGAGAGACGCATTAATAAGCACCTCCATGGGCCACCTGGTTAGCAGCAGCCGAGCCCCGATCGTGGGCGAGAGCTGCCCTGTGCTGGGTCTGGGGGCTCAGCCTCAGATCTTGGGCCCTTAGCTGTGATCCTTCCCCCTTCCCGGCTGCTCTCTTCTTACAAGAACAGTTGGTCACTTTGGCATTTTCTCTTCTCCTTACAACAGGCTGGGGAAGAAGCTGCTGGCACCCACATGTATCTCCACGTGTCCACACCGGACTTCTGTCCGTCCTTCCAGGCTGACCAAGAGGGCAGCTTCCCACCTTCTCATCCCCACTTGGTCATAGACGTGGCCAGTGCAAGACGTCTGGTCTCTGAAGCTTGCTCTCCATCTATACAATGGGGCGCTCCCCACGAGATATGGGGGGGAGGATTCTGGCAGTGTCTGCTGCCATTTCAAAAATAAAGATCCAGAAATTTAAAGTACTAAATAGTGTCATAAGAAGAAGAGATGCAAGGCTTGAAGCAGAGAAGACAGGACGTGGGTGGCCGCCTTTCAGCTGTCGTCGTCCTCACGCGTGATGCTGAGTGGTGCCACCCCACGCCCCGGCAGGACCGTCCCATAGTGGCCCGCTGCATAGTGCCTTTGAAAAGTTTTCGCATTCTTAGGATGGTCCAGATTCAAGTAAGTGGAGCCAGGGAATGGTCAAGCCCTTTTTTTAATGATTCATTTCAGAGAAGCTAATGAGACCCTAATTTCCAAAATAGGGAGTCACTTCCCTGGAACCCCTGGTTAACTCCCTTCCAGACCCAGAGCTCCATCCAGGGTGCGATTTTCTGTGATGGCGAAGAGCACGGGCTTCGGGGCCTAGCAGCTAATGCTCTGGAACCCCGAGAAGTCGGACAATCCTTTTGTCTTTATTTGCAGTCATGGGGAACCCCAAGAAAATGTACCAAAAAGAGCTAAGCAAATATCATCAAGTACACAGTATTCCTAAATTGATTTTAAGGTTGGAGCCAGAATACAACATCAATCAACCAAGTTTTTTTAAAAGAATATTGAGGGGGCCTCCCTGGTGGCGCAGCAGTTAAGCGCTGCACTGTGGAGCTGTCGGCAGCGAGGCAAGTTCGACGCCCGGCCTGGGAGATTATGGTGCAGCAGACCTCTCCTGCCTCGCCCGCTGCTCCCCTCAGCAGTGTATTTCTGATCTGCCTGTTCTGCTCCCCACTCTGTCTCTGGTGAACCCTCTCACCACCCCAGGCCTCTGGCCTGTACCACAGCTTGTGTGCATAAATAAATTTTAAAAAAATAATGAGGGCAAATATGTGTTAAAAGATATTTAAGTATATAGAAAACACGCACCAACGATATTCTCCGGCTGCGGTCCTGGGCAGGTGTGGACAGACAAGCCAGCAGAAGGAAGAGGAGATCATCCAGCAGCAGCGCTGCAAACACCGGGACCCCTATTTGGAAAGGCGCCCCTGCAGAAGCCCAGAGTGAACTCTCCAGGGGGCGAGGCCGGTAAGTCCGACTGCTGGAGCGGGGCTTTGCTCGAGCTGACGGAAGGGTGGGAGGGGAGGGCGCTGGCCTCACAGAGGCTTCAGGGCCTGTGAACAAAGCATTTCCACGCTAGCCTTGCACGCTGTCTGCTGCAGGGCACCGGGGTTGGTGGGGGAGGGGCAGGGAAGCTCTGTGCCCACCCAGCGGCTAGTGGGTGGGGGGGGGCAGGAAGCGGGCGCGGCGGGAGAGGGGGCGCCGGGCAGGTGTGCAGACTCTAGAGGCGCAGAAGTGGTTTTGGGAGGGGGCTGGAGCTGCTCTTGTCTGGCAGCCGGTGAGCCAGCGAGGGATGAGGCATGAGGGTAATTAGGGCGGGACCCTGGAGCCTTCCACCCCCAGCCTGGGAGGGAGGGGCTCGCTGGGCTGTAAAGAAGACGAAGCGCTGCTGTGAGGTGCGTGGAAAATGGGACCACACTGGCCAGGGCAAGGGGCAGGCAGCTGGGAACGAGGCCTCTGCCAGCCCTCAGACCCCCGCAGGCCCCGGCCCTGCCGGCACCAGAGCACCCCAGCTAGAGAGAATACCCAAGCCAGGCCCAGCGGGCCGCAGCTCCCTGCTCGGTCGCACCACAGCCGGGTCTGAGCGAGGGGCCAGGCCAGAGCGTCACCGAGGGGACCTGGCCTCACGCAGGGGTGGGGTCGGCGCTGGCAGGCTGGCAGGCTGGCAGGGGTGCGGGCCAGTGCCCCGGCGCCTGCCCATCAGCCCGGCCTTTGTGAAGGCCACCCGCCCCGGCCAGGAAATCGCTGTCCTTAATCCTCGATTTGTTAATTATTTAAACCGTGCGTGCGTGTTTAATTTCCTTTATTAAAAAAGCACACGGAGCCTCCCGGGACGCGATACTGAGACCGGAAGGACACCCGGGGGTTTCGTTCTAAGAATTAGCCGGCGAGCTGCGCGGAGGCCCGGGGCACAGGATTCCAGCGACAAGGGGGGCTCCTGGCGGTGAGTGCGGGCGGCTGTCCCGAAGGTCAAGTTTTGTTCCCCCATTCTGGCGAGCCCACCTGCCAGCCCCCTGCAGGCCCCGGCTCCATGGGGGCGCCTCCAGGCCCCGGGGCTGCCCTGCTAGCCCCGGGCCACCAGCTAAGCCACCAGACGTGGACAGTGGGGCTCTCTGTGCCGCTCCTCCTCAGGGCTCCAGGAGACCCCATGGCAGGTGCTAGGTGATGTTTAAGGTCTATGAAGTGTGAGCTCGTGCCACGCCCAGTCTGGGGGCTCGGGGTCACCTCCCTTATGCCTGAACTCACACCTCTGATGTGGCAGCTTCTGTGGTAGCCCCCCCCATTGTACGGATGGGAAATGGGGGCCCAGTGTCACTCAAGGTCGGGGTTCCAGCTGGTCCGGGTGGCAGTGAGGCGGGGCTTTCCTCCCAGGGCTGCTGGGCGCATCGGTCACATAAACTAGCAGCTTCAGGTGGAGGCCTGGACACAGGTGCCCACCCTGGCACGAAGGCCCTGCCTGGGCTGGCCCGGCCCAACTTGGCCACACAGTGCCAGGACAAGAAAAAGGAGCTTCAGCTTGTTCCAGTAATAGTAACCCACCTCGATCAACCGCAATGGAGAGCAACACTGCTTTGGGCCTGGGGGCTGCCCCTGCCCCCCAAGGCTTCTCAGAGACTTGTGGGCTCCGGCCTTTGTGCCCCTCCTGTGGCCTGCACTCGCCTGTGGGGACCTGGGCCTCCTGCGTTGTCTCACCAGCTACCTCCTTCCGGAAGGGGCAAAGATCTGCTGCCTTTCCTCCACCCCCAAGCTTGGCCAGGATGGAGGGGCGCAGCCCTGCAGTGGGTGGCGAAAGCAAGGAGGGGAGGGGCCATAGTCAGCCTCGGGGCTCAGCTGTAGAAGTCTGGGCTGCAGAACAACGCAGAGGAAAGCTGAGGGAGGAGGTGGGCTGAGGGGGTGAAGGCCGCACCCTTGTTGTCTTCATGCTCTGCCCCTCTTCCCAAGCGCAGCCCTGCAGCTGTTTAGCCAGAGAGTATGGTGGGCACAGTGCTGCACCCACTGGCAGCTTTCACTTCGTGTTTGAGACCCTCATTCTGGAAACAGCCCCCAGGCTGCGCGAACGCCCAGGAGTGGGGAGAGGCCTGCCGGGACAGGAGCCCAGGCCTCGCGCTCAGACCCGAGATGCTCCCACCCAACAGCCAGCGCAACTCTCGGCCACGTGGGAGGCTGCCCGCGGGAAGCGAGTCCTCCCGGGCTCCTGGCACTGCCCCCACTGATGCCCGGGGAGCTGGGCCAGCTTCTCCGCCCTGACCCCTCCCGCTGGCAGGTCCCCAGCCAGGTTCTTGGGGGAGCCGGGGAGGGGTGCTGACGGCCCCCAGCTCTCCCCGAGACTCAGCCCTGCTCAGCCCCCCTGCTCGCGCTGACCGGGCTTAGCGCTCGGTCCTAAGGGCGGAGCCGGCGCTGAACAGCGGTCACAGACCCCCAGCCTCCGCCGCCGCCCCTTTCACCATCCCCTGAGCTGGGGGCCTGCCTAGTGCCGGGACGCTCGGCTAAGGTGGCCCTAAGTGAGCAAAAATAAATAGGGACTAAGAGCTGGTCACCTTGTCTCCCAAGTCCCGGTCTTTGCCCCCTGCTTTGGGGACCCCCTTCCAACCTGCCACAGCGGCTGTGTGGGAAATGGACCCACTGCCACGGAGAGGGGGGTGGGAGCCTGAGGAAACCCCCGGAGGGTGGCGCCCAAGATGGAGGGGCCGTGAGTGAGGCCAGACCCCGGTCTCCACGGGGCTGGGGGCGCCGGCGTGTGGGTGCGGCGAGCTGAAGGGACAGAAGCTAAACAGGGGCGGATTCCAGCAAGTCGGAGGGAGAAGTAGAGGCGACGCTCCCACAGGTGCCCCCAACATTTGTTGAGAAGTGAGGAACGAAGGAGGCCATCAGCGGCCAGAGGGGCCCGACCCGGCAGCAGCTGTCAGGGTGCTGAGCCCGAGACGGCTCAGCAAGTTTATTCAAGAAATCAAAGCGGGCAACGGATGGCCTGCGAGGTTGGGGAGACGGGCCCCAACTCAGAAGGCAGGGGAGCCCACGAATGCTGCTGCTGAGCCCTGCGGGGCGCTGGGCTGAAGGGTCCGAAGGAAGGTCCGGCAGGCTCTGCGCTGGGCTCGCTCTGCCCAGGGGCTGCTGGGCGCAAGGTGGAAAGGGCACCAGCCCTGCGCACACCCCTCATAGCAGCCTTTGCTGCTATGCTATGCACCAGCCCTGCCTTGCACACCCCTTCTTAGATGGGCTTCAGCAGGCAGTAAAATTAGCCTTTCCCAAATAGAAACATCTTTGCTGAATATGCTTTTATTCCTCCTTGACGTAAGAAGGAGAGCACAGGCCGGTGTGCGGGCAAGAGGCTCGCCGGGCCTCGCCCGCATCTCGGCTCCTCAGCGCCACCCAGTGGCCGCGGCCGGGACTCCACGCGAGCGCCTCTGGGCTGGGGCGAGAAACCGGCCTTTGTCTTCAGAAGATGCTTTTCCTGCCAAAGCAAACCACCGTGTGTACAACTGCTGGGAGAGCGATCCCGAGAAACAAAGCCCTGATTTTTTTATAGCAACAGTGGAAACCAGACCCTGCTTCCTTCCTCCAGGATTAGAGCTTTATTGATGCTGGTGGAACGAGTCCTCTTGTTTCAGCCATTCATACTCGGGGACCGGGAGAGAGGAGAAAGAGCTAAGCTCTCCCCGAGACTTCATCAAAGATCTTTCTGTTCGGGTTACCAAACTGTTACAAAGAACTTTCTGATGAGTCAGTCTTTCTCTCTTTCTCTTTCTCTCCATCCTTCTCCTCTCTGCCTTCCTCCTCCCCCTCCTCTCCCTCCTCCCCCTCCTCTCCTCCTTCCTCCCCTCCCTCCTCCTTTTCAAGTTTTTTAATAATAAGGACTCTGAATTTCCCTCGCCTGCATGGTGGAGAGCAACGGAGCTGGGACACCTTCAGTGTCTTCCTGGCCCTCCTGTAGGGGAAGCAGCTTCCCTGGGCTCTGAGAAAAGGGTCCCCAAAGGGCCCAGGAGAGGGGGGTGTGTCCCGGGAGCTGCTGGCTGGCCACAGGCCAGTGCCTTCTGGGCGAGGCACCCTAATGGGTCTGCACAGTGATGCTATGTGATAAATTCAATTTCCCACAGAGGAATTTAGGCGAAACCACTTCCACATAGAGGTTAAACCGAACTGAAAACTCCATAAGCAATTATGATGCCCCGTTTCGAGGAGGATAGGCCTGGCCTTCTTCCCGGGCTGCATGCCCCAAGCACCAACCTAACAGCTGTGAGCAGCTGCATCGCTCACCCCTTTCAGGCCCAATGTCTTCCCCACCATGGGGTTATAATAATACCTACTTCCTAGGATTGTTGTTTTTAATGAGCTGGTATCCATTTAGTAGTTACGCAATTTACTCTAAGACATGGAGTATAGAAAATGCTACTTTCGGAACTTTTCAGATCATATTAAATCAGTGTGCCTGTGTGATGAGAAAGTCAGCCTCGGCCACAGTTAGGGGGCTTCCTGTTCTAGACTCACTCAGGAATCACTGCGGTGTCCATAAAGCCAGAATTGGGCTTCTGTCCAGCAGAAGCAGTTCCCAGCTCTGCCCTGCTGGCGCCAGTCTGCTCCCTGCATGCTGTCAGCCCCAGTGTAGGCCTGGCCGCCTTGGGGACCTCCTCTGAGATCCCCAAATGTGCCACTTTGGCATTAGGATTATTTTTTTAAAGATTTGTTCTTATCTATGCATAGAAGAATGGGGATATAGGTCAGAGGTGTGGGGTATCCCTTGTCTCTTCCCCCTTTAACCTCAGAACCCCCCAATTTGTTTACTAGTGTCCACTCGTTTTTATAAGGATTTTGCTTTGTTGTTTCACCCACTGTGTCAACATCTAATATTTGTCTTTGTCACAGGTGCCTGCTTCACTGCGCTTCATTCCTTCTAACTCCCTCCACTTGGCTGTAAATGGCAACATCTCGTCTTTCCTCCTGGCTGCATAGTATTCCATTGCTGGGATACAGCACATCTTCTTGATTCAATCAGCAATCAGTGGCCCCTTGTGTTGGTCCCACGTCCTGATATGGTGAGTCATGCTGCAATCCACAATGTGGAGATGGCATTTTTTGAGTTGACTTCGGATTCTTTGGGCTCAGACCCGAGGGGCATCTCGGGTCATAAGATATTTCCTTGTTTAGTTCTTTAAGGTAAACCCAGATCGCTCTCCAAGATAGCTGAGCTGGCCTACACTCTTTCCAACAGTATAATAGGGTTCCTCTTTCTCCACAGCCTCCCTGGCGCTTGTATGGGGGGGCACACCTATGAGTGAGGTGTGATCCTGGTTGTAACCCATGTCTCTCTTACTGCAAGTGACGGTGACAGCCTTGCCACGAGGACCTCGTCTTTGGCAAATGGCCTGGCATATCTGCTGCCCGTTTATTAATTGGGTGGTTTGTTTTTCCATTGATGAATTTATACATTTTATTATATATTGGATATTAGCCCATTGTTAGTTGTTGAGGGCTTGGCTGGGGCCTAGTCCTTGCTACTTGCAAAATCTACTCAAATCTCTTTCCCATGCCAGCCTTGAGGGCACTTCTGCGAGCCTCTTGTCACTTGCCACCTTCTGTATCTTCCCCTCCAAAGGCCTTGAACTCTGTCCTTTGTCTCTAAAGAAATGTCTCCCACAATCCCAAGCACAGGACAAGAGATTCAAAACTTGGGATGCAAAGGGGGAATAGGCAGCAGGAACAGTTCTCTGGTGCTTGAAAATGGAAACAAAACTCTCCATAAATCATCCCGTAAACAGTAGCATATGTACAAGGTCAACTCGCACGCGTGGTAATTACTCTCATTGGTGCCAAGGCGGCCGGCTGTGGGTGTGGCCTGCTGTGCCTCTTGTTCTCCCCACCACTCCCACTCCAGCGCCTGGTGTCCGGCTGGTCCCGATGTGGACACTGAGGGCAGAGGGCGCTGGCTCAGAGCTCGCTCTGGGACCAAGGAAATCTGTGTCCTCAGCGTCTGGAGGCGCAACCGGTGCTGGCGTTTAAGTGAGCTGCTTAAGCTTCCTCCTTCTCCTCCCGCCCTCTGCACATCGCTGCGCCTCAGTTTCCTCATGTTTCCTCCCCTCTCTGCATTGAGAAAGTTGTAAAGTTAACAGGCTGCAAGCCAGAATAATCCCTGGTTTTCTTGCAGCACGTTCTAGCACCTGTCATTGTTTTGGGAAAGGCTGGGCTTTCTTCCTCTGCTTCCTCCTACCCACTCCTCTTCCTCCTCCTGGGGTCCTCCTCCTCTCTCTCCTCCCCCTCCTCCTCCCCATATTCTCCTACCTCCTCTCCGCCTTTCTTATAGGCCTTCCTTCTCCTGTCTCTCCCCTACTACCTCCTGCCTTCCTCTTCTTCTTCCTCCCTGTCTTCCTTCTCCTCCCTCTCCCCTTCTCTGTCCTCCCTTTCCTCCTCCTTTCTGTTTCCTCCTCTTCCACCTCTCTCCTTCATCCCCTCCGCACCTTCCCCCTGCTTCCCCCCTCAGCCTGGCCCTTCTCCACTCCCCTTCCTCCTCCTCTGCTGCCTTAACAGCAGCCTGGGTGCTTTCTCACCGGTCTCACCAGCGGGAGTGTAAAGGGTGGGGGTAGGGTGGGAGCACAGCAAAGAGGGAGGAGCTGTCACTTTAAGGGTGCCCAGAGGGTTACCTGTGCTCCTCCCCCCTTGCGCAGCCTAGGACGTGGGCTTGTCAGTCGTGAGGAAACCCAGGCTGGGGGTGTGTGCGCCTGTGCTGAGTTCACGCAGCTGAGCAGCGAAGGGCCCTGGGCCTGGCCTCTGTAGCCCAGGTCACTCACACCAGGTGGTCTCCGCCCTAGCCGTGGCCTTTGCTGAAGCCCTGCCCCAGCTGGGGCCGGCTGGAGCGGAGCAGCCCAGCCCAGGGGAGACCCCGGGCAGAGTTGCTGTGGCCCCCAGTGTCTGCAGAGGCTTGGAGGAGACCGGGGTCCACGACAGGGACAGGAAGGGCTCCTCCAGGCTGCAGGCCGAGGTGGCAGATGGGCAGCTCCGGCACCTCCCGGGGGGGCCTCCGCAGGGGCCACCCTGCCCCCAGTGGTGCCCATTCGATGGGACTCCTGGAAATGTGAGCAGCTCGTGTGCTCCTGGCCCCGAAGAAGCCGCTGCCGTTTTCTAGGGGGATGGTGATTCTCAGTGATCCCACCAAAAAAAGAGGAATGTACACGTGTGCTTGGTCACCCCTGAGACCTCACAGGGGCTGAGAGAAGACCCAGCACCCAAGGGCACCTAGGGACTCACTGTCCTTCTTGCAAATAGTAATTTAAGCTGCCGGGCAAATGGGTAATAAAACTCTCTGCATTGAGGAAGTTGTAAAGTTAATAGGCTGCAAGCCTATTAACTGGGTGGTTTTCTTACAGCGCATTCTAGCACCTGTCATTGTATTGGGACCGGCTGTGCAGCTTTGCCGCCTTTGTGAGTGGTGTTAATGTGGACACAGGTCGACAATGAATCATCGCAGCACAGAGAGCCACCTGGCCTGAAGTAGCTGCTCAGTAAACATCATTGCAACAGTGTAAGACTCAACTGGCCTTGGACAAGATGAAAATCCAGAGGTAGAGTTAAACTGGTGGGAACAATCTAGACGTTGGTAAATACATTTTAATGTCCATGGTTGGTTCAGGAATAGATCTAGAAACTTCTTCCTTTGTGCCCTAGAGCAGACCTCCTAGAGAGCCTTCCCATATGGTTTCATTGGGGAGATTTTCTGCTCCTTGGAGGATGCAGCTTATGGACAATCCCAGATTCTGAATTTTGTGTTTTTAATCAAAAAAAAAAAAAAACCCACATTTTACTACGGAATTCAACAAAAACAGCAATCTCATCAAAAGCCACTTGATATCCTGTCATCTTTAACAAATGCCTATGACCCAGGAACCCCAGGAGCCAGCCCCTCCAGGGCTGACTGGACAACCTTCAGCTTTAAAACCACAGTGTTGTCCAGTCCCGTTGCTATGAACAGTTGTCCTCTGCACATTTTCATTTCATCACATGATAGGTCAAGTCGAGAAAGGCAGGAGCCAGTGAGAGGCCCAGCTTCTTTCCTCTCAGGCCACTAGGAAGCTCCCCTCTTTTTACAAATGAATTTAGACCGTCTTTATTCCCACCACCATCCCTCACATTCCCTTGTTCCTCTCCCTCCTCCTCCCTGTCCTCACTGTATTTAGTCAAACCAGTTTTTCAGTGGGGCTTTATCTGACCCTTGTTTGGGTCCTCTAGATTCCACACACAAGGGACACCATAGGTCTTTGTCTTTCTCCTTCTGGCTTGTCTTGCTGAACCTCACCCTTTCCAGCTCCGTCCATGCTGCAAATGGCTCTTTTTCGAAAGTATTTTAGGTTCTCGAATTGTCTGCTCTGTAAATGTTCAGCATTTGTTTTTATTGTTCTGACTTGCTTGCGCCTTGCCTGCCCCCGCCCAGTCTGCCTCCCTCAGCCCAGCCACCATCCAGCACCCAAACGCCCACGCACCTTTCTTGTCATCAGAGCACTGCAGGAGCAGGCACTTGTGTCTGCTTTGTCCTCGGCCCTGCCCGGCACCCAGGAGAAGTCTATTAATATTTCCAGAACAAACCCCCATCACCTCACAGTGGCCTATGAATCCATCCTTGGGGATTCGTCTCTTTCCTTGTGCATTATCTCATGGCTGTTTGCTGAAAGTTCTTTACCCAGAATCTAACCCTTGTTGACTCTATTTGCCTAGGGAATCCTTTCACATTTAATTCATAGTCTCTGTTACTCTGGTATTTGTGGGTACAATATAAAAGCAGTAAGAACTTTCACTTCACCCGACAGTCCCCCCGGCATCTAAAGATGGTTATGCAACAGCAAAGCTATGTAAACAACCTAGATGCCCAAAAACAGACCAGTGGCTCAAAAAGATGTGGTACATGTACACAGTGGAATAGTACTCAGTGATCAAAAATGAATAGACTCCTGGGGCTTCCCCAATGGTGCAGCGGTTAGGTGCTGCACTGTGGAGCTGTCGGCAGTGGCGGCGACGCGAGTTCGACGCTCGGCCGGGGAGATTCCCACATGGCGCGGCAGACCTCTCCTGCCTCACCCGCTGCTCCCCTCAGCAGTGTGTTTCCGTTGATCTGCCTGTTCTGCTCCCCACTCTGTCTCTGGTGGACCCTCTCGCTACCCCACACCTCTGGTCTGTACCCCAGCTTATATGCATAAATAAATAAATCTTTAAAAAAAAGATAGACTCCTACCATTTGCGGCAACCTGGATAGCCTGAGTGTGTAGTGGGCCATGCTATCCAAGGTTGTGTTAAGTACACTCTAAGACATTCGCACCATGACAAAATTGCTTAACACAGTATCTCGGAACATATCCTGGCCACTAAGAGAAGCATCACTGTAGTCCCTCTCCATCAAAGCCTTCTTTGCTCTATCACAGTAGCTCAAAGATCTCTATCACAAGGATCTCTAAAAGAATCTTGGTGGCTTAGGAGAATAGAGGTGATTTGGACCAAAGCCCCCTTCTCCCTGAGCCCAGAAACGCAGAAGGGTTCTGGTTTCTGAACCTGGGTTTCTGAAAGACATGCCTGGGTTTCTGAAAGACACAGAAGAGATAAGGCACCGCTTTGATTTGGAAGCCTCACTGCGCAGGCAGGGGTGGGCTGTGGGCTGGCAGTAGCAAGGAAAAGACCTCTCTGGTCCAAGAGCACAAGGCTCCATGGGACTGGCACAGGGGGTAGCTTTCTCAGCCCCCAGGAGCAAGTGTAAGCATGAGGCTTCACTGTCTTCTTCCGGCTCAAGACCTGGTCAGCAGACTTAAGTACAGTCTCCACGGACCTCTCCCAGATCACCCCC
>PVIJ01012644.1:0-48759 GCA_004024925.1 Scalopus aquaticus
CTCCTCCTCCTCCTCCTCCTCCTCTTTTGGTATAAGCTTAGGTTTTTGTTTTGGTTGATTTTGTAGAATGGCCAAACTCAAACATTAAACTTTGCTTATGTTTTGATGAGTATAATGCTTAATTCTGATTTTCTAATAAATTTAGAACCAATATATAAAGTCACAACTTTTTCATTAGCTCTGTGAATAGAGTGGGCAGTTTTAAACGCAAAGTGTTCTCCTCTGTAGACATTTAAAAAGATTTTAGCATAAAGTCTGAAAGGATTTTTCAAAAGTAAATTGGATTTCTAAAATTGATAGTTGCTATTAAGTATAAAGATGATCAAACGACTTTTAATTTACAATAAGAAAGAACTATTACCAACATTAACATTGGAATGTTCATGTATTTAAAAGCTTACCAGCTGATGAATATATGAATATATTATTTGCATATAGTTCTATAATCTTTAAAATAGTCTATAATTTCACAAATGACATTATAATCAACCATGTAATTTTTTAAATATAAAAAAATCTTCAATTTCTTTAAATTAAACTCCCTGTGAGGAAAGGAATATACAATAGAAGTTAAGTTTTGCTGGGATATATACAGATAAACTTCCCTGCATCCGTGCCATTGGTGACTACATAAGAATGTTTCCTATAGATTTATGCTATTCTTTTAATACTGGTTGTGATCATGTATTTTTACTAGTAATGTCTGTGTTTAGTCTGTGCATATTAGATGAGGATGAAACAAACACTTTACTAAAAGTAAGATATCATTTGTCTTTACTCACAGTACTTCTGACACTAGATTTGTAGGGTGTTTCTTTTTCTCCATACCAACCATTTTTCCAGCTCTCCAGATACCACCTGGGGTTCCATAATTCAATGATGACAATGGAGTTGTCACAGAACCCTTTGATAAAGGGCTCAGTCCCACAAGAGTCTTCCTACTTCCACTGCCCATCACAAGTAGTGGGTCCCCAGTTTGGCCACACTTGTGTTTGCTCAGCTTAAAATAGGGACCCCATGATCCTCTCTCAGGTAAAATAATTTACCATCATGGCTCTGTAACTCAGGGCAACAGTTACTTATGTTTACTAGTGCTTTATAAAGAGTGTGGTAAAGGATACTGATGAATAGCCATGTGAAGTGGTACATAGGGAAAGGTAAAAAAGTTCCTGAAGCTAGAATATATTCACTATATTCAATATTCAATAACCTGGAAATTCTCAATACTGTAGTTTACAGATTTTTTTTTTTAAGATTTATTTATTTATACATACAAGCTGGGGTACAGACCAGAGGCATGGGCGGCAAGAGGGTTCACCAGAGACAGAGCGGGGAGCAGAACAGGCAGATCAGAAATCAGAAATACACTGCCGAGGGGAGCAGCGGGGGAGGCAGGAGATGTCTGCTGCACCATGTGGGATTCTCCCTGGCTGGGTGTCGAACTCGCATGGCGAGCTGCCGACAGCTCCACAGCACAGCGCTCAACCTCTGCGCCACCAGGGAGGCCCCAGTTTACAGATTTTTATAGAAGCTTCACATATAGGTTTGATTATTAGTTTAATCATGAGCCTCTATCCTAGTCCTGGAGAATGGGGTGGATTTGAAAGTTTGAAGCCTCTAATCATGATTTGGTCTTCCTGATAACTTATCCTCATCCAGGAATCCTTTAAGAGTAACTTTATTGGAACAGAAATTGCTCCTATCACCCAGGAAATTCAAAGCAACTAATGAGTTCTATGTAGAAAGTTCCTATTACATTCATCACTCAGGAAATCGCAAAGCTTTAGGAGTTCTGTGTCAAGTCAAAGATCGATTGATAGGTAGATAGATAATAGGCATTATATCTTCTTAATTAATGTAGAAAATTGTAAGTAATATATACTATAAATTATAATTACTGTAGTAAAAAGAATAGATATATTTCTTATATCACGCCCACTGTGATTTACTGAAGTATATGTGGTAAATATATGTATATTTCTTTATATGCAGAAGTAAATGAAAGTTTATAAACTGAAAATGTGGTTGAATAGCATAACTTCAAATTGTAATTTCAGAAGTGTGATTAAAATTCAAGAAAATCTGTAAAAGTAAAATTTATTTTAAAATATATAATTATTTTGGCAAATATATGTGCATGTATAACTGATGCATTTGCTTTGATAGAAATGACTGGTTTTCCTTACTATTGGATATATTTGACTAAACTTAATAGAAATCTTCACTGGAAAATGGTTTGTATTAAGCTTCTCAAACTCTGATGTGCCAGAGTGGTCAGAGAGACCTTGTTCAACCCACACACATCCACAGGTATCACTCCAAGTTTCTGAATTAGTAGGTCTGGAATGGGGCTCAGAATTTAGATTTTTGTCAGTATCACATGATGCTGGTCTTTCTAGTCCATGGGCCACATTTTGTAAGCTCTGGCCTAAACAAAAAGCCCCATTCAGCAGTCTGAGGGTTGGGGATACTCCAGGACGTGATTGAGGCCCAGGATTGTTTTCTTTCCCCTTGTATTTCTCTCCTCCTTTTCACACCCACATGTATTGGATTTGTCCTCATGAAGGCTTCCCTTGGGGCTACATTATGGCTACAAGCAGCAACTGAAGCAGAAAGCTCCCTTGTTCACAGGCAGCAAAAGAGAAAATGTTTCCTGAATCTTTTGTAGACTTGACTGGATCAAAATAGGTCATGTACTGGACTTTAAATAAATAACGCTTGTCAAGAAATTACAGGATCTGCTTGAATGATGCCAGTTTTCCTGCACCAAATTCATTGGCACAGGGGTCAGGGTTACCTTGACTTGTTTATACTAATCAGGATTCCTTATTAAGCTATGGGTAAGACCTGCTTTTCTGCATCAGATGGACTGAATGGGCTAGACAACTGAAAAAAATATTTTGCTAGGATCGTGGAATGTGCTTCTAAGCAATCACTGGCAAGCTGGATATCTGTCTACTACCATTTCCTTCAACTGTTGACCAAGACATATTTACACACAACCTTATCCATAAAAAAATGGATGAGAATCCAATCATATCAAAGTGACTGACAAAATAACTCTAATTAAATGTGTTGTGTGGGCCTCCCTGGTGGCACAAGGTATTAAGTCTCAGCACTATGAAGCTGTTCGCAACCACTATAACATGAGTTCAATCCCCAGCCAGGTAGCTGACCCACATGGCGCAGAAGACCTCTCCCGTCACTCCTGCTGCTCCCCTTAGCAGTGTTTTTCAGTAGATTCGCCCAGTTCTGCTCCCCACTCTGTCTCTGGTGAATCCTCTCACTGCCTCCCCACCCCCACCCCAACACCTTTGGCCTTTACCCCAGCTCTTGTATGCATAAATAAATAAATCTTTAAAAAAGAGATAAACACTTTAAAAAAAATAAATGTATCATGTAGCTTTTTAAATATCTAGACTTTTTTGAGTCATGCTTTGTTTTCATAGTTGCTTACTCCATAGCACCCAATACTGTTTTATTCTCTTACATTAATTAATCAGTAAACTTGTTTATGTTTACCTCTCAACAATTTATGAAACATAAAATATTTTAAGCTGTTTTGCATTTTTCAAAATTAAATTTTATAACATTTTTATTTATACTTTAACCTACTTGATTTATAATTATTTAATCTTTATGACAATGTTTAAGATCCCTTCTTGATTCAGTATTCTAAGAATCTCTAATTCATGATAGATTGGAGGCCTGTCATAAATTCAGATAGACTAAATATCCGTTCAGTTCTGTTTTCTATATCAAATCAGATGTTTTTAGTCAAATCTTTATATGGATTTAAAATGTCTTCATTTAATTGTATCTTACACCTCAACCTTACAGGATTTAGATGTGAAAAATATCAGGTAGTCAATAAATGCCTATTAATCTGAGTCAATGGATAGTGAAGAACAAAGATTGAAGAATGAAAAAATGTTATAGTATAAGGAACAATGAATTGAAAGTGGTCAGAATACTGTCACTAGACCATCTGAATTTACTCTCTTAAATAAATTTGAGATTCTATATATTTATCTGTAAGACAGATTGCAATTAAAAATAAAGAACCTCAGGCATAACTTCAGAGTTATTTTTTTAAAAAAAAGATTTATTTTTATTTACTTATGCATACTGGAACTGGGGTGTAAACCAGAGGTGCAGGGGTTAAGAGGATTCACCAGAGAAAGAGTGGGGAGGAGAATAGGCGGATCTACTGAAATACACTGCTCAGAGGAGCAGTGGGTGAGACAGGAGAGGTCTGCTGCGCCATGTGGGTCATCTCCTTGGCTGGGGATTGAATTCATGCTGTAGTGGCTGGGGATAGTTAGTGCTATCCCCACTTGATAGTGCTGAGACTTTAACTCCTGTGCCACAAGGGAGGCCCCATGCTTCAGAGTTCTTAGAGTGAATTATCTCAGTTGTGGGTTTTGTCCTTGAGCCCAGAGAATCTTCTAGAATACATTTCAGATCAGTTAAACAGAACAGGAGGGGAAGCTCTTTAAGTTATAGAGTCTTGAGGAGCCTTCTAACAGAAGACTCTCTGCTTGTGTCAGTTTAGGGTACTCAACACAGAGAGATGTAACATGCCATGCACTTCCTTTTCTGTTCCACTTGGACTTATATCTACCACGAGACTGGTTATCAGCAGGAGAGTTCTATATACCCATTGAATTTTTCTATCTCTAAAACCCCTGGGAAATTCTAAATGAGAACTATTTATTGTACTTTATAAAGATATACTTCAATTTCATGCTCAAGTAGTGTCACTTTCATTTTTAGCTTGAAGCCATTGTAGCTTGATGAAGAGACACAGAGGATCACAAATTAGCTCCCCTGGGAAAATGTTCTATTTTTAGTCAGGTAATTTAATAACTCAAGAAAAAACTATCATAGTTTTTTTTTGATACATGTTTTCTATCTTAGCTCCTTCCTAAGGGCACCACTGGCATTTTTGGTTTGTTTGCAGGAGTAGGCATTTTGTTTGTTTGGTTTTGTTTTTATTTTTTATGTGTGTGTGTTTTTAATAAAAAAATATTAAATGGTGACTTGGGTCACATATTAGTATGTCTTAAGAGTATTTCAAAATTTAGTTTATTTATAAGGTGTTCCCTCTGTTGGACTCAAAAAATAACAAAAAATAAATTAAGGTAAATCCCTATCCACAAAGAAGTTATACCCTCTGGAGGAAACTCATAAAAATATCTGTCTACTGCTCATATCATAAGAGAAGAAACATAAGAGAAGGGAAAATTAGGATCATGGTGTCTTTGTGGAAAAGGTTAGCTATTAGCTCAGTGAGAAGATGGAGGGTTTGGCAGCAGAAACACTAGGAAGGAGACAGACAATACTCTTTGTCATCATATAAGTTCCCTAATCTGTTATTGCAATATTAAAATACCTGCCTCATAAATGTTGTAGAGGTAAAGCAAAAGATAAACATAAAATTCTGTGCTTAGTATAAGGTAGGTGCTTAATATGTATAAGTGATTTGTCTATAATTTTACTATATTTCATGAAATTAACAAAAATATTTTTTAAATAAAATTATAGCCACTGTTACTTTAATAACAACAGCAAAATAAAATCCCAACCAAAAACAAGTTAGATCATGCCTTTTCTGTGTACGATCTTGTCTTTTACACCCTTCTTTGGCTTTCTGTTGCATTTGGAAGAGAATCTAAATTTCCATCATGTATTACCTGGTCCTTCATAACCTTGACTGTCCAACTCCCAGCTTTGTCCTCTTGGCTGGGCACTGAGTCCTGTACTCACTCTCCTTCATACCTGAGATTGTGTTTGGCTTGTTCCTTCCTGGTCTTGTACCCAAAAGCCTCTTCCCCTAAATCTTAGTCTAAATGTCACTGTTTACAGAGGCCTTTGTGCTACATACCTTGATATAATCCCATATAAGGAAAAATATAAATAAATGTATACTGTTGTGTTTGCCTCTTTTTTTTAATATAGATTGAATCTCTATACACATACAAATAGTTATATCTAATCTATACCTATTGTAGACATATAAATAGAAATGTGTGTATAGAAATATTTTTACACTGGAATATATATTTACTGAAAAGATGGGATTATAAACCTGCAGAGTTAAATCTTGGATGCAAAGAATATATGACCTGGCTAAGTTAATTCTCTCACAAAAACGGTCTGAGAAAGATATTCTCAAATTCAGGTTTGCATGAAAATTACTTGCTTTTGCTGGTACAGAACATGTGGGCCTCACCCCCAACTTAGTGAATGTGGGTTTTGAAGAAGTCCTCCAGAGGATTCTGGTGCAGATGCTCAGCGGCCAAAACACTGAATAAATTAGACCAAGTGAATTTGTCTCATTTTCTTCAATTTTTGTCCCATTTTAATCCATCAGTCTGAAAAGAGAAACATCTCTAGTGTACAGTGTTTCGTGGATGACATTCTGTACAATAATAGAATATGAACTAGACTTTGTAGATTCACTTGATCCAGACCTTGAGCATGTGCTTTCATTGATGTTTTTTGGCATCATGTTTACACATGAGATGTATTACCTGTAAGAGGTAACCCCTCAGTAAATTTCTGTTTTCTCCTCTACCATTCATAGATTTGCCATCACTACTAATTCAATGATTAAAGTAGATTATATTTCAGTAAACAGTAATTTTGTTGTTAATCAGATATGGATTATCAGTGAAGGTTTTAAGCTAAGCATTTACCTACTTCCCTAAAGGAATTTGCAGAGCATCTATGTGCTCAAGGGCATGAAATCATGATAATGCTAACTTAATTGGAACATTTTTTTGTAGGATAATCTGTCTACCCACTAAAATTGTATTGTACATAGCAAACAAAAGTAATGCATTTTGGGTTTTTGAATTAATGTGGTATTTTTAAAATGATAGTTTGACAGGGATCGTTCAAAATTAAGTCAAATTCTGTGTGGTTTTCATGTTGAAGGACATACTTCCTTTAATTTGTTGTAGGTAAATTTAATTCACAAAAAAAAATCTGCACTGAACAGGATATCAATTTTAAAGCATAATATCATTTCAGCAATATTTGACAGGTTTTCTTTTCTCAAAAATGATGACAGAAATTCTCTTAAATTTGACAAATGGTTCAGAAAACAGAGTCAATGATTTTGATGTATCACTATTCAAATACTAAAATAATATTTACACCCCATTTTTTCATGAGATGATTTTTTAGTAAAATGTAGAGAGAATTTTAAATAATTAAATTCACTTAATTATATTACTCACATTGATAATTAATTATAGTCTTAATTCAATCCCTATATTTAAATTCCAAAATGATTTTGTGCTCCAACTTGCTGACTCAAGGAATACAAAACTCAATTTGTAATTAGGTTAGAGAGTTTCACTCTGTTCTCATTGTATAGAGAACTAGGGTATGGCATATAAAGAAGTGAAAAGTATAAAACTCACTGGTTCTAGTTTATTAGATGAGAGATAATTACATATGAGGTAGATAAAGTCTGTCAAATGTTTGAGTTCAATTATATGGGGAAGTGGAAGGAAGACGACTAGAAATATCAAGATACATACAGGAAGTCAGAGAACATAGTCATAGTGATACACTTCACTGGTTGTTGGTGAGAGCATGCCTATCAAAGAACACCCTGAATCAACAATTCTGACATGACATGGATCAGCTTGGTGATAATGGGACTTTCTTAGAAAGATGAAGGGAGCATCATTAATGATTCTACATGGCTTCCAAGCATGCAGGCTAGCACCATAGCCACATGCCATGCTGAGGTGACTCAAAAGGGTAAGAAGTGGATGGGAGAATCTTGAAATCAAATGAATAGGCCAAAATGGATCTAAACTTCAAAACTGGAGCTAGAAGGGCAGGACCATGTTCTCCATGGGAAGACATGGGAGCATAAGGCCCTTTGTCCGCAGTGGTAACCACAGCGGCCTCTGACTTTCTGCTAGATACACATCCTCCCTCTGCCTCTAGGTAGAAAATCTCACATCTTTGACTTGAAGAGGGAATTAAAAAATCAAAAATAATAAATAATTGTTCTTATAGCGAGGAACTGTACTCACAGGGAAATCTTGAAGTGCTGAAAAACACTATACTTCCCTGAACTTACATCAGTTTACTTCTACTTCCCCTCCACATTCAACCTCTTGCCCATGTCCAGTTTTGCAGATGAGGACAGTTAAGCAAACATGATCATTATCAGTTAAACATTAATCAACTTAAAAAATATATATATAAAACATATATGTGTGTATATATATATACACACATATATATGTTTTTTTAAGTTGATTAATATACACACACACACACACACACACATATATATATATATATATATATATATATATATATATATATGCACAGGGGCCTCCCTGATGGCGTATCAGTTAAGTGCTGCACTGTGAGCTATTGGCAGCGGTGACGCGAGTTCGATGCCTGGCTAGGGAGATTCGCACATGGCACGGCAGGCCTCTCCTGCTTTGCCTGCTGCTCCCCTCAGCAGTGTGTTTCCATCGATCTGCCTGTTCTGCTCCCACTCTGTCTCTGGT
Source organism: Scalopus aquaticus (assembly GCA_004024925.1). Taxonomy (NCBI): domain Eukaryota; kingdom Metazoa; phylum Chordata; class Mammalia; order Eulipotyphla; family Talpidae; genus Scalopus; species Scalopus aquaticus. The sequence goes on from PVIJ01012644.1 coordinate 8,550, forward strand.
GAACCCTCTTGCTGCCCCACGCCTCTGGCCTGTACCCCAGCTTGTATGCATAAATAAATAAATCTTTAAAAAAAATCTATATATGCATATGCCTCTGGGTTTATCGCTATGCATTTTTTAAACTTTTTTTATTGAGGTGTGATTAGTTCATAATGTCATATAGGTTCATAGCATTATAACTTATCTCTCCATTACATTGTGATCCCTATCGAAGGTATAGTTCCCATCCGCTTACTTTAAGAGCTTTCCAATTTATATTATAATATATTTGAAATGACAACCTCAAAGTGAATGCAACTTATTTAGAAGAAATGAGCAGTCACATTAGAACTAGGTTGAAGGTTTCTAAAATAAATGACTAGTAAGGTCATTATTTTCCTTTGAAGGCTGAGCAAGAAGGAGGTATTCAAACCTCCACTAACCGAACCAGGTTTGATGAAGAGAATAGGATGTGGGACTGTGCCAGGAACTATGCCCTGGAACACAGTGGTCAAGGATGACCGTGTCTTGCTTTTAGTGGTACAGGTGTGTATTGTAGTTGTATGACTTGCTTATTAAAAATATTGTAATTTAATTAAAAATTGTTAAAGCTGGTAATTATTACTTGATGTAGATATTGTTTTCTTTTTTTATTATTTATTTTAGCATACAAGCTGGGGTGCAGGTCAGATGTGTGGCGTGGTGAGAGGGTCCACCAGAGACAGAGTGGGGCGCGGAACAGGCAGATCAACCAAAATACACTGCTGAGGGGAGCAGCAGATGAGTCAGGAGAGGCCTGCTGTGCCATGTGGGAATCTCCCTGGCTGGGCATCAAACTTGCACTGCAGCTGCTGACAGCTCCACAGTGCTGCGCTTAACTCACTGCACCACCAGGGAGGCCCTATTGTTTTCTTTAGATGTAAGGTTGACTGTAGGTTTCAGTCTTAACGTTATCAATTTAGTAGCCGTGTGACATTGAACAATTATTTGCCTTCATTTCCCTCTAGGTTCTTCATTTATAAAATCGCAGTGATATTACTTGCATCTGAGTTTGTTTGGAGAACAGCAGAGTGAATATTAAAAACTGTACATCTTACCTAGTACATTATTAGCACCCCAAAATCCCATTTTTTCTTTGTTTATATTTTCTCCTGTATTATAATGAAAAAGGAATCTGTAAATATTTTACAAAGGACATACTGACTTTGAAAAATTATTAGAAAGGACTAGCAATGTAGTTACTTTTGTTATTACGAACTACTAAAAGAGAACCAAAAAACTCTACAGGGACTCTGCAAGGGCCTTTCCTACAAGGGAATAAAGTTTCATTAAAAACCAACTGTGACAGACACATTTGAAAAGTCCAGGCAGCATATTTTTTTAGAGGTTAAGCTTGTAGTTGAATAAAAGTAGACTCTGTAGCCAATCTAGGAACCAACAGTGCTTGTGAGATACACAGATCTACCTCCACTTACAAATGGGTTACATTCCCAGAGAACTCATGCAAGTTGAAAATATCTCAAGTGGAAAATGCATTAAATACACCTAACCCACCAGTCATCATAGGTTTTTGTAGACATGATGTTCACTGTAGAGGGTTGGCTGGTTGCCCACATGATGGCGTGGCTTACTGGGAGCTGTGCTTCACTGCTGCTTCTCAGAATCACAAAGAAAATATTGTACTGCATTCCCTTAGCTCAGGAAAATATCAAAATTCAAAATTTGAAGTACATTTTCCATTGAATGATATCATTTTTGCATCACTATATAGTAGAAAAAAATATAAGTAAAACTAATGTAAGTCAAGATCATTTATAATTAAATATAAAGATATGTTTCAATTTATATATATGCTAAATGTTTACTATAAAATAACCAAATACATTCTAAGAGTTTACTTGATAAATATTTGTTAAATACTTAATGACATCAGATGTTAAGTACAGAGGATCAAAGTAATGGTGTATGAATCAAAATAGGTTAAAACATCTCAATAGACAATGTACAAGTTTTAATAAAAATTGAATTCTTTATAAAGCTAATTTATGTATTTATCTCTTAGATCAAATTTTATTGACTTATCACTCATTTACAATGGTACGTAATTTTTGAAGTGCAGCTTCACATCTTGATATGTGCATATGCTTCATTCACCCACCAACAAAGCTTCGGTGTCATCACACTCTCACCTTAAACCTCTCTTCCCTCCCCTTCTACTCCTGCCTTTTCCTTCTGGTAATCACACTTATCACAGAATCTAAGAGATATTTTTGTGATGCAGTGCCAGTTTTCTTTGATTATTTATTCCACATGTGAATGAAACCATCTGGTAATTTGTATTTCACTTTCTGATTCATTTCACTTAACATAATAGCCTCAAGTTGCATCCATGTTGTTGCAAAAGGTAAGATTTCATCTTTTATTAGCAGCTGAGTAGTACTTCATTGAGTATCTTTTAAATTCTTTATTTAATCATTCATTGATCGGCATTTAGGTTGACTCCATTTCTCAGCTACTGTGTATATTACTTTTACAGTCAAAGAGATGCATATATCTAAAGAAAGCACATTTAAATGAATTTTTCTTGTTAAAATTGTTGTTTTTCCTTCTGTTAGCCATGCTTATGGAAACAGTGCTATTTTTAAGCCCTATGTATGACATATAGTAAGCACTCAATATGAGTTCTTTAAGCAATTGGATTTGGAAAATAGTTACAAATGGATAAGTCACATCATTTCCTATTTAATTCTTAATACTTAGTAAAATTATGTGTGTACAGGTTGAATTTAAATATCTAATTTTGGTGAATTTTTACTGTCAGCAACATATAATAATTTTTGGCAAAATAATCAGAAATAAGTGCCTGTATGAAAGCCATTGATATACAAGATTATCATAAGCATCACAATATGCCTTGATTTTATAAATTCGTGTCCATTGAAAGTATTATATACAGGAGTTTTGCAGTGATCTAGCTAAATCTCTTTAAAAATAACATGCTCTTAACATTCTACAAATATGTATTTTTGAAATGGTGAGATTTTACATGCATTTAGGATTCTTTCCCTTTCCAGAAATCAAGATTTTTCAGGGCTAGGCACTGTGTACTACTCAATCATTTAATCTTATAAAGTAGGTGATATCCATGATTTATAATTCTTAATATACTATCTAATATGAATATTTGAATAAAATAAATATTTAAATTAACAGCTTGTATGTATGGGAATGATGTTAATTATGAACACAGAATGCAATGTGTGAAAAAAGAAACACAAATAGCAAAATGTAGCTTCTTTTACTTTTAATTAAATTGTGTTTTTTAATCCTTGTTATGTTTTGGCTTTAATATCTCTCCCTATAGTAAAAGAGCTATGATATTTTAACTACCTAATTTAAGAGAAGAATAGGGCCCCTGAGATTGCTATTTGAAATATGCTGATTAGGAAAACAGCATATTTGGCAATAATATAAATTTAGAGATTTTGCTTTTTTTGGCACATGCACGTGCATATTCTCTATAGAAAAGAGACTTAGTGATTTGAAAAACAGTACAGGGAACCCATTACCAGTTGAAATTAGTGTTATTGGAAATAATGACATTTTAATTGTACTACTCTGTTTAATAATTCCATTTTTATTAAAAAAGGAAATCGTATTTTGTTCTGAGGACTCATTAAATACTCCATAATAATGAGACTAAATAATTATAAGTAAAGAGAGAGAAATATTTTAAAGTATTATAAAATGTTACAGAAATGAAAGGCTTGACAGTTTTTAAAATCATGTATGTGTTCCCTGGTTTAATTTGTTTCTTTGAGTCAAGCTCCAAACTAATTATGATGAGCAATTTACCTACAATACTTCACTTACCTAAATGATAAGAAATTCAAAATACAACACAATTGGCATTAAATATTTTGTGTAGATTAAAGCTGAGTTGAAAAGAATGAATTACTTGCTATTTAGTAATTTCTCAAGCAAAATAATAATTTTAATGCTGAGGAATTTTTTTAAATAAAATTTATAAACTGTGTTTTCTAGTCTTATTCCCTATCCCCTTGACTTAGTTTTAAGGCATATGGATACACTGAAACACTTCTTAAAACTGAAATTCTGCAGGGAGTGCACAAAACTAGCCATAACATCCATTTTAGCATAATCAAATGCAAATCTTAGCAACCATTTTCAGAGTAATACATGATGCACTCAAGGTTTTTCAACAGGCTTTTAGATTTAATAGTTCTGAGATGTGAGCTATAGAGAAGAAAATTAATCTAAAGTATATTTTGAATTCCTACATCAAGTACATGATTTTACTAGATATAAATTATAAGAACACAGGATGTGATTTTATATGTCTAAGGTTTTCTAATATCTATTGGTTTATTAAATATATATGTATATTAAAGATCTGCTGGTTATATGAATTGCAGAAATGGATGGATTCTATATATACTATATATGGTAGGCTATGTTCATGTAGGTGATGAAAAACATATTGCTAAATCAGGCAGAGTTTGTGCTGAAGTCTAAAAGAATAAAAATATCCTCTTTATTAATAGGTGCCACTATGTTTTCTCCACTCTGCATGGAGGAGTTTCTTTTTCATTGAACCTGGATTCACCTTAATAGAGCTCTTAAAATTGCAATATGACAGGACTCCATTATCAATCAATACGTTGAGCTGGATAAGTAATACCTGATTGCAACCATGATCTTAAGAAAATTTTGTAATCATCCTAACCACACTTACTGGCACACTGTATGTATATATAAATATGCATATAAATGCATGCACAGATATGAAGAGATGTAATATACTTAGCATGTCTAATGCATAGAGAATATTTTTCAGAGTCCTTCACTTAATGCTTAAGTACATATTGCAATTAGGACAAAATGTAAATCATTTGCTAGATATTATATTCTCCAAAATTATAATTAAAAATGTTTCAGCTATTGAAATTCTACTTAAGTCCTTGAAAAAAACTATTCACATGGATAACTTCTAATTCAGACATTTTTCAATTCCAATATTATGATTTAAGCCTAGTCATAATTGCAGGGAAAGCATAGTAAATAAGAACATAGAACAAAACTCAAAATAATTGAATGCAGCACAAGCATTTCATTAAATTAATAGCATTTCTAAGCCTACAATTTTAAAATTCACAGAATTTATTTTCCATTTATTTATTTTTTTGCATTGAGAATTGAGGGTTTGTTTCTTTCCCCCTTTACCATGTACCTGAGTATTTATAGAATGGAATGGAATCAAAAATGACTGGGGATTAAGGTTTTAATTTTTAAATTTTTCTTTGGGACACATACAAAGTTTCAGATGTTGATTATTGAGTGCAAACCCCAACACAACACACCAAGATTATTCTGTGCCTTTAGGGAGGGAAATATTTCCTGCTTAACTTTGTGGATGGCTTCTGAAAGACCTTCATTTTAAGTAGCTTATAATGAAATATTTCATTTAGAAATTTGGATCTACTTTCTTCACTTTGCTCTCATCTACATTCACTGAGTGGATTTGCTGTTGATCATCAGGCCCCAGTTTGTTCCAAGGTTCTGAGTTACTCTTTCTGTCCTAACTGACACCAGGATTGAGAAATGCCAGGCACGTGACTTGACTCCAGCTCTGGCTCCAGTGAATACAAGAGGGGATCAAGCTAGGAGGCTTCCTGGCTTGATGAGGTTTTGGGGGAGCATGGTTGAGAGAGAGGCCTGGTTTGGGAAGGAAAGTAGAGCGAATCTTCAAGGCCTGAGGCTAATTCTGCTGGATTGGGATTTTAAAATTCTCATTCTTACCCCAAATAGAGAAAATATGAAAGTGGAAAGGAAATTACTTATTGGGAGTATCTTACTTTATCTTTGAGAAAACCTTTATATTAGGAAGGGTCAAAGATCACCTTTTTTTTTTTTTTCTTTTTAAAGATTTATTTATTTATACATACAGCTGGGGTACAGGCCAGAGGCATGGGGCGGCGAGAGGGTTCACCAGAGACAGAGTGGGGAGCAGAACAGGCAGATCAGAAACACACCGCCGAGGGGAGCAGCGGGCGAGGCAGGAGAGGTCTGCTGCACCATGTGGGACTCTCCCCGGCCGGGCGTCGAACTCGCATCGCGCACGGCCAACAGCTCCACAGCGCAGCGCTCAACCACTGCACCACCAGGGAGGCCCAAAGATCACCTTTTTAGAAAATACTTTTATTTTTATTTAGTACTGTTTTAACATTTGTTTTTATTTATTTGTGCGTACAAGAACTGGGGTGTAGGCCAGAGGTTCAGGGGCAGGATTCACCAGAGACAGAGTGGTGAGTAGGACAGGCGGATCTACTGAAATACACTTCTGAGGGGAGCAGGGGGCAAAACAGGAAAGGTCTCTGCACCATATGTGGGTTAGCTCCCTGGCTGGGTATCAAATTCAGGCTATGGTAGGATAGTGCTGAGACTTAACCCCTACACCACCAGGGAAGCACTAGAACATACTTTTAAACATGAGATATCTTCACTGAATTAAAATGGATCATGGCATATTGCTTGGGAATTCCAATCATACCACATTTGAGCTGGGTTAGCTTAGCCCAGTTATTTGAAATTTCTTACCTTTCTCAGTCTCAGTTACTTTTTTCTCATAACTAAATTGGGAATAATGATCATGGCTATACCTTAGACTTACAGTGAGGATTAAATGATATAAACTTTGCATATACCTCTTAGCTCCAGGTCTTCAGCTTTGAAACTAATCTTCAGAAGTCTTTTCAATTAAAAACTTTAGGGTGTTTGCCATGGAGATGGATCACGGGTGAATTGGTGGTGGGTTACCCAAGGGGAATACAAAATGTAAAAGACATAAATAACAATAAATATATATATATATAAAAAAAGTTTAGGGTGTTTGACCATGTTAATTCCTCTTTCCATTTTTTACTTCATGCAGTGTGCTGTACTAACCAGTAAATGCCAATGTATGGAAATGAAGGTTATGAGTGCACTGGAATTTTATATCATATTATTATAATTATCATATTATCACCATTATTAGGGATGTAGTAGTCATGTTGGGCACTCTTCATTAATATTTTATTACTTTAATTTCATGTTTATGTTATGAAAGAGTGTACAGATCACAATATTAATTTTAGAGCTCATTTCAAAAAAGAATATTAAGCAACTGTCACCAAAATATCTTTGAAGCTCATCTCTTCAATTAAAAAGTTCAGGGTTTGACCAAGCTAATCCCTTGTTCCATTTCTAATTTCATACTGTCTGCTGTGCTGACCAGTATTGTCAGTGTATTGAAGATGAGGGTTGTGAGGGTTATATGCACATTACCATTCTGAGTAAAATACTAGGACAGCAAAGAGGATGGCTTCTGAGAAATAATTGGTAATGTCTCTCCTACATTAGGTATTAAATAAGTAAAATAACGTGATAAAGTTCACTGTAATGTTTAAAGAAGTTATGAAGGCAAAGTTCTCAATCTCTATCACTGACCCTCACAATTTGGGAAGCTGGATCCAGTCACTTTGTAGATTCAACTTAACTAACAGTGTGGTTACAATTCACTCATTTCCTACCATAGATCACTCCATGAAGCCCCAGTTCCTGTAGAAAAGTGATCAAAATGAACATTTCTACACCTTGTGCTTCCTAAGAAACCTATAAGACTTTAAAAACAATGTCATCTATTCAAGTTCATATTTAAATAGAAATATTTAAAAATCTACTGATCTATATAAAATATAACTTCTGTTTTCTAGTACTTAATCTATGATTAGGTATCTGACATGATAAAAATTTGCTATCATAGTTTGATGTTACAATATAAATGTTCTTTCCAATTTAAATTCATTGATTTATTTTGTATTGTAGTATCATCGGTTTACATCGTCATTAGTATTTTGGCAGTATAGAATCTCCTCCTTCAGGTATCGTCTCTGGGGCATATCCACTGCCAGGGTACCCATTGCTAGTTGTACTGAGTATAGACAAGCAACTCTAAAGCCACAAATCAAATGCAACACATATTTTATTAGGTTCCGCTATTAGCACTGCTGTGCAAAATGAAGTTCCAGAATGAATAAGCCACATCTTCTTTCTTCCAAAAGCAGGTTCAAGGTCTTTTTTCCCAACTATCTACACAGTCCTGTTTTTATCACTGAACAAATGTGCCTTCCTATCAGTTAGCAACAAGAAAAACAGAAGACTCCCTGACCAAGAACTACTGAATTTTCTGCGCCTCTGGGAAATAAAACTAATCGAAAGAAATTTATGTACATTCTATTCCCAGTTCTTCTCTCTCTATTTTCTCTTTATATATCCCAGTTAGTGTTTTGATTCAACAAATCTATGCCATTCAGCCTGTTGTTAGCAATAACCAAGAACTTCCATATTGCCAAAATCAATAGACAACTGATTCATTTCATTTTTAATAATATATATTTCAATTTATTTGGCCTTAGGAGTTTGGCCTTCCAACAAAAGAAGAAATGATCAGATGTGACAAATGATATAACTTAATCTTATGATTTTATTTCCCAAAAAGAAAGGTGTCTCTTCCAGTTCTTGGAATAGTCTTTCATCTCTATATGACTGGATCAAATTAGGTCCTTTGGAAATTACCTTGATAATAACCATTTAGAAATGTTAGTCACCAATTCATTGGCCTAAATCTTGGCCCCTAAACCAGTTATTTGCAAGGAAATATAATGTTGTCAATTTGTCAAAATCCATTTTTGGAAAGTAGAAAAATAATTTTACTTTTTGCGATTCATGAATATATGGTGTATGATTGGGTATTTGATCAAAATAGAAAACTGTTAGGGACACTAAGTCGGTAATGGAGGAAACAAATGCTAGCAAATGATCATTACAACTAATTTTTGATTCATTTTTCCTTTGCTTTATGAAGACTGTGTCATGTGCGAATATGTCAAATCTTATATTATCTCAACCTTTTTTAATGCTAAGTAAAATTTTGCCTGGTATATGATCTTCCATCTACAATATTCTTCTAGCTCCACTTTGCTTTATTCATACGCCATGTATTGTTATTCTTTTAGTGATACTAAAAAAAGAGTTATTTCTACAGACCAAACCTGGTCACAGATGTCACCAAACTTCTAAATAAAAACCCCAAATTTTTCCAATATTAGACAAGCATTTGTATTCATTTATGTATTGATTTTTCCAATCTATTTATTCCAGTTCAGGTTTGCAGTTGGCAGGAGTCCTTCTCAGTAGCTCAGGACACAAGATAGGAACAGACCCTGGACAGGTTGCCCTTCTATCCTGGGGTTCATAACACACATTCACACTCACTCTGGCTGGGACAATTTAAACACCACAGTGAACTTGGTGTGCATTTTTTGGGGTGTCAGAGGAAATTGGAGTACCCAGAGGAAACACACAAGAACATGGAGAGGACATGCAAATTATCTAGAGACAGTGGCCCCACGCAGAAGTTGATAGTTTTCTTTTTTTTTTTTTAAGATTTATTCATTTATGCATGCAAGCTGGGGTGTAGGCCAAAAGTGGGGGGTGAGAGGATTCACCAGACAGAGTGGGGAGCAGAACAGGCAGATTGACTGAAATACACTGCTGAGGGGAGCAGCAGGCAAGGCAGAAGAGGTCTGCTGCGCCATGTGGAAATCTCCCTGGCCGGGTATCGAACTCATGCTGCAGTGGCTTTGGATATCTTCATGGTGCTGCACTTAACCCATTGCGCCACCAGGGATGCTCATTTCTCTTTTTTTTCTCATCAACATAATGAAACGTTGTTCTCTGAAATGACCTTATTGAAAGACCTGTTGTGTGACCTTATTGTTGGAGATTCTTTTTCCAGCTAAGGTCATATTTACAGGCACTAGGCTATGACAACAAGCATCTACTTTTAGGATCTGTGATTCAACCAGTACCTTATAGTTTTCTAAAATATTAAGAACTCAAAAAAAGTGTCATTGACTTACAGATCAAGTTATGGCACTCCCCACGAGTCTTGAAGTGTGTGTGTGTGGGGGGGTGGTGGTACCTTCTACATTTACTGAAATATTAGAATTCTATAAATAAAAGATACTTTATGATTTCTCTTTAATGACAACTCAGATTTGGAACTCCTTCAGGAAGTTATTCAGTCTCCAATTGCACATTATTGTGAAAATCCATTATTTTGGGAGTGGCTTACTTTTACTAGTTAGTCAACTCTATGCAATCTTCATACACATAATTATATATTGTGCATATAATTAAAGCATATACTTATATGTGTAAGCACACTCTATTTTTTTAAAAGTACAGTTTGACCACTGTGTTGAGAATTAACTGAAGTGAAGGCTAAAGCGAAAAGTCTATCCTTTTGCATTTACCCAAGGGGGAGATAGAGGTGATTTGTACCAAGGTAATGGTCTTGGCAATGCTAATAACCAGTTCCTGAATACAATTGAACGTGTTATAAATTAAAAGTAAAGTAAGATACAGAATTGTCAGGTATTATATCAGCTGCTTTTTTGAGCAGTGCCAAATATGAAATTGTCATTTATTTTGAAGACATGGATTTTAGAATAATTCTATTTAGGAGCAGAGATCAGAGTTTACTTTTGGATTTATTGATTTTAAGATTTATTATACTTCCAAGTAGAGCTATCTAGAAGTCAGTTAGTTATTCTAGCATGAAGTTCAGGAAAGATATCAAGACTGAAGTTATACACTGGTGAGTCATCATCATAAAGATGGCATTTCAAACCCTGAAGTTGGATGAGATCACAGAGGAGGTTAATAATGTCAGCAGAGAGAAAGAGGTCACTGGGACTCGAAATATACCAATGCTTTGGAATTGAGATGAGGACGGGCGGGCAAAGGAGACTGCATAAAAGCAGCCAGGAAACAGGAAAACTAGCAGAGTGTACAACCCAAGTGCACTGTAAATTTGCAGAATCCCTTCAAGTATTCACATGCAGCTCAAATTACAGGCCTTGCTCATCTGCAAATTTCTTTGATTGTCTCTCTCTCTCATTTTCATTGCCTTTCTTAAATTTCAGTATCCAAAGTTGAACAGTGTTTCAGATTCATTTTGACAGTGCAGAGGTAGTGGACTTGTCAGTTCCCATATAAGCACACCACTATAACTCTGTTAATGCTGCCCAGGATTAAATTAGAATTTACTGGTTTTTCATATTACTTGCTTTGATTAAATGAAGATGCCCAGATCTTTGCCACATGAACTATTTCAAGCTAAGTTTCCTCCCTCCTTTAACTTTTACCATTGATGTCTAGAAAGTATATACAGAAATATGTTTTTATCCACATTAAATGGCATTATTTGATTTCAGATGATTTTGCCTTTCGAATTTATTCTTAGAGGTTCTCCCTGGTGGCATAGGGGTTAGTTCTCAGTGCTAACACTGCTATGGCCTGAGTTCTATCCCTGGCCACTCAGCCATGTATTTCAGTAAATCTTCCTGTTATGCTCCCCACTGTCTCTGGTGAATCCTCTCACTCCTCTTCCCCACATCTCTAGCCTTCACCCCAGTTCTTCTATTAAAACAAACAAACAAACAAACAAACAAAGAAAATTCTCATTTTTTTTAAACAGAATTTTTAAAAAAGATTTATTTATTTATGCATACAAGCTAGGGGTGTAGGCCAGAGGTGTAGGGTGGTGGGAGGATTCACCAGAGACAGAGTGAGGTGAACAGGCAGATCAACTGAAGTATACTGCTGAGGGGAGCAGCGGGTGAGACAGGAGAGTTCTACTGAGCCATGTGGGAATCTCCCTGGCTGGGTATCAAACTTGTGCTGCAGTGACTCTGGATAGCTTCATAGCCCTGCGCTTAACCTATTGCGCCACCAGGGAGGCCCAATTCTCATTTTCTATTCAGCAATCAAATAAAAGAGTTACCTTCTTAACGAAATGTCATATCCAAACTCAATTAGCATCATTGATTGCCTTCTCCAATTCATCAACAATCTAGTCCAGAAGAGATGATTGTGTGTGTTACTCTAAACACACAGGGTAACACTAATTTTTCATGCTGTGTCTAAAAGATGACATTTCTTGGTGGTGGTGCTGGTATTTGCAAATCATTTTTAAAATAAAAAATAGGTTCTAATTTTGTTTTCACCTTGAAAAATAAAAGTGTTTACTTGGTGTAAATAATAAATACAGATATAATACGATCATTTTCTCCCTACAGCATTGTTAAGAAATAGCTAGCAATTTTTGACCGATATGAGTTGTAAGCTCCTTACTTGGATATTCATTTAATCCTTACTGAAATTCTGTAAGCTAGATATATTAACATCTCCATTTTATAGAAAAAAATAGCTGAGGCTTAGCGAAATTGTTATAGTAATTCTCCAGCTGCTCATCTGATCTCAAAAATTGTAGTTGTTCCATGACCCCAGGTATCTGACTCCAGAACTTGTGGACTTATCTAGGAGGAAATGTCGCCTCTTTACAAAATCAGCCTCTTACTGATATCAGTATAAAATTAAAACCAGAAGTAATCTCACCCCCAGATATAATTACTATCAGGAGTTTCTACTGTTTAGTTTTGAATGTATATCTGTTGGGATATTAAAATTAAAAATTAATTCTAATTATATAAAGGACTTTAAAATATGACTGCTTTTATTTACCTTAAAACATAGGACACTCTCCCATGTCAAAGAGTATAGACCTACAGTATTAAGTGACCACATACCTTAAAATTGAGTCACGATTTTATCAATCTCCTGTCACCTATGTTTGTTTCTAAATTTATTTTTATTTTTTAAAATAAACTGATGTTTTCATTATAAAATTATAGTTATGATATAGTGGTTGTAATCACATGACTTAAATTTTAGTCCAGAGTGTTCCATGAACAGATATATGATATGTAAGTTATGTAAGATCCTGTAAGCTTCGGGTTCCTTGGGCTCAACAGCTATGCTATTAGTGTCAGCTTTACAGAGAGAGTGTCAGAAGAGTTTAAAATATGCCTGGAAAACAATAAAACTATTATTTTACAACTACATGTACACAGATTATCTCCTGATTACTGTATACCAAGTCTCTGAAAGTAAACTTTTGGGACTATGCTAAGATGTTGGGGGTTTTCTGTATTTTAGGATTTATGTAAAATTTCTCTCCTGAGACATTTTACTGAATTCCATTAAAATTTTATATTAGCAAAACACATCTAGTTATACTCTGGTATAGATCAGAGTTTTCATTTTTCATTATTTAAAATAAGCAATTATATTTAAAGCTTGAATTTCCTAGCGGAGATATGTAATTCATTTCGGGCTTAGGATTTTCCTTTACAAAAATGAAGTTTTTGTCCTTATAGTAATAGGTTTTTATAGTTCCATTGTCTACTTATATATGACTCTATCCTAGTAAAATTTTCAACAATAAACATTTAAGAGAAAAGGAAGTAATGATAAATGGTTGCAAAAGAAATCTGAGTTCAAAATTTTCCATAAGTAAATAATGTGGAATAATACATACATTGCCTCTTTTCAGCAATCCAGGCTTTTAGTGCTGAATTAGCTATATTTTAAGGAGAACCTCACATTGCCAATAAAATTGGTCTTGGTTAGTAATGTTCATGGGTCCTTCCACAAGAAAAGAGCTATGATGGATTATAAGATAACTAAATATTTAATTTATCAGAAAGAGACAAGCAAAGAGATCATGATGGAAAAGGTATTATTTAAAGGAATAGTAGGTGTGGTGTTGACCACAAGCTGACATGCCAGTTTAGTTAACCTAAATGAAAGATATGTTCTTATAAGCTTATGTTAATTCAAATCACTTTTGTTTGCCTTAATATGGAAGGAATAATGATGTACAAATATTTTTCATTTATTTGGAATTAGATATTTACCAAAAACAATTGAGTAATACCATTATCCATGTTTTCTGGATGCTGTTTAGTTATCAGTCAGCAAGTATTTTTAACATTTGCTATGTAGAATGTTTGCTTTTTACTCCAGACATCACAATTACACTTTAAAAAATGAGTTTCTTTCTCTTCACAGTAATAACAATGATTACATGTTGAAATTCCAATTGTAATTGCAGTACTGCCTGAAGCCTTGGAAATACTAAGTAACAAAGGGGCTCTGTCTTAGGTTTTGTTTTGTTTTTATCTTAAAATATATGCGAGAGAAGTAATGGAAGAAATTTTCATTTTAAGAAATGTAATTTTGTTTTGCATGTTATTATGTAATGGAAAGGCATTAAAGACTGATAATTAGATTAGTTAACAAGGACCCTAGACATAGATTGCCTGAGATTTAAATTTTGGGCCCATTATTTGCTGGATATGTATTGTACTTAAATGCTCTTGCCTTAATTTCCTCATCTTTAAAACTGGGATGATTATAGTAATGATATCCTGAGATTATTGCAATGATTAAATGAGTTAATACTTATGATGTCCTTATAACAACTAGGACCTAATAATCACTTAGTAATCCATAACAATTATTATTTTATGAGTGTATAATTTAGAAACGTACATATACTTGCTTGTAAAATTCAATGACAGTTAATCCGTATAATACTTTCTAAGAACCACTTTCTAAACATCATTTTGCATAATTCTTTGACATCAGTATTGTAAATCTCAATGTATGGATCAAGAAAAATCAAGTTTGGAAATGTGGAGTATCATTTTCACAGCTAAATAGAATGTAAAATGACAGGACAAGGACTTATTTGTAGGAATTATGATTTGAAATTTATTTTAGTATTCATGCTTTATTTTTTTCTTCAATGAAAAGATGATTTGCTCTCTAATACTATAGACATATGTTAAAAGTTCTAAGAGATATGAACTTCTTATAATTCATCCTTAGATTTTTTTTTTAAATATTTATTTATTTATACATACAAGCGGGGGTACAGGCCAGAGGCATGGGGTGGCGAGAGGGTTCACCAGAGACAGAGCGGGGAGCAGAACAGGCAGATCAGAAATACACTGCTGAGGGTAGCAGCGGGTGAGGCAGGAGAGGTCTGCCGCACCATGTGGGATTCTCCCTGGCTGGGCGTCGAACACTCATCGCTGCTGCCGACACAGCCACAGTGCAGCGCTTAACCGCTGCTCCACCAGGGAGGCCCCAGATTTTTTTTTTTTAAATGTTCAGGTAGTCAGAAAAAAATATCACCAACTTAGACAATAGTTTTTGTGAAGTGAGAAATAGTTGCACTGAGTACTATGCTTTTGCAAGGAAAATGTCATGTTCCAACTTGGTCATGATGCTTTCTTCCCTTTGTCTGTATGCATAGTTCCAAATGCCATATTCTTTGGAATCCAAGGGTAGGAGATGATGCGTTCAGTGAATCAGGAGTCAGGTTTGTTGTTAATTTTAATATAATAAGAATTTTAGGATCTCCTGATTCTAATGGCCCACTAAGCATTTTTTTCCCCAAAAGAAACACAAGAGATTTACTTTGTGAATGAGCTCATACAATGCACCCAGTTAGACATTTTCCTCATCAAATGAGATGAATAAAGGGAAAAAATACATGCAGGAATGGATAAAAGCCAATATACCAGTTTCAAGGGCCTCCTTTCATCTCCCCGTTCCACCTGCCTCACTGAGAAGACACAAATCAATACTGTATCTATTCTGGGCTGTCAATTTGCCAAGCCAACATGGTGAAAGCACTTGAGGACATTTAGATGAGGCTGGGGCTACATGACTGCAGTGAATTGAAATGACTGCAGCATTGGCTTTTCCCGGATTGGGTTAGTGTGTGACTCATTTACAGAACCTTAAATTCGGAGTTCATAACGAGGTCTCATCATTTGGGTATCACACTTACACCTACCTATGGGAAATGTGATTTGGCCAAGGCACTGTCAGCTCATTTTGTGAAAGAAAGTGTAAAATGACAGGACATTTTTAATGTTGAAATTCATTAATGGCATTTGACTCTTCAGATAAAGGACAACATTCAGTGGCATGTCCTGAAAGTACAAAAGTTTAATAAATGTGGGCTCTGGGTCACTCTGCCCAAAGCAGGCTGTTCCTTTCTCCAGAGGATTAAGGGATTAGTGTACCAGTTCCCTCCTATTTCAATGAGTTAAATGTTATCTCAGTGTGATCTTCTACAGAAATTTATAGTTTGGTAATTTTTAAACTTATAACTACTAAATTGAAGTCTGAGTTTGTTAGAAGTACACACTTTTAATTTTCTCAGCAGCTATTGAATATGCAGTTGGAACCAAAAACAATGTTTTCATTTGTGATGGCGTATTAAGAAGGAGAATGTAAATCCCAGTGTGTAGACAAGGAAAGATGTGACAGGATTTCTAACTATGAAGTAATTAGGGGAAGTCGGGAGGAATAAGACAACAACTCAAGATTCAGAAGTATCTCCATGCATCTTGGTGGAATTTTTTTTTCTAATTTTATATTTTACTTCACTAAAAGAGGCAAGTGGAAACTGGGGTGTTTGTTATGAGGTAAATGCTTTGACTTCCTGAGGTAGAAAAATTACATTTAATAAATGATTAATATTAAAAGTGAAAATGAATTGTCACACATGTTCTCTGGAGGGAATCAATGGTCTTATGCAATATGTATATCCACGTTATAAGTATGTGTATAAATTTCTTCCACTGTGGATCATCTGTATCTTTGTACTTTAAAATTTACACATCACAGGCTTTACCCAAAGGAGTTAGCTTAATTTAAAATATTCTAAGATGGAAATTACTGTCTAAAATCTGAAGAAGTTAATTTCTAAATATTATCAGCATGAAAAGGAAAAGACTATTGAAATAGTCTTGAATATCCATATACCTAGACCCTGCAAGATAACAGTGTATGTTGAATGAAATTGGGTCTTAACATGAATGAGAATTAGATATGAATGTAATGAAAAATGTACTGCTCCCTGCCATTAATTTATATTATTTTTATTTGCTATTTAATGAATCTCTGGCACAAGTTTATGAATATTTTACATCATTTAGGTTAAAAGGAAAGATGGCTTAGAAGGAAAGCTCAAGGTCAATGTGACCCATTAATGTCTTAAAGAGCTAGTCAAGTACAGGTTCAGATTTCTAAAAATAGAAACAAGAAAAACCCATGTTTATATCGACCTTACTTTATTTCCCTTTAAAATAGTGAATGACTATAGCTTATAATAAAGGTTAAACAGGCACTACTCCCGAACTCAGGACAGGCTGATGCAGAAATGCTCGTAGCCCTGCTGAGGATGGTGGTGGCTGAGTCCGCGCGACCTCAGTCCCTAGGGATGTGTGAGCTGCCAGTGCGCATTTCTGTGGCAGGGAAAAAAAAAAAAATTAAGGTAACAAGTATTTCCACATTGAGAAACTAGGGCTACCCCTTCAGTTTTGAAAAATAAATTCAGTAAAGACACCTAGAGAAATACGGTTTCTTTGATAAGCTTAACTCCTTTGGGTAAAGCCTGTGGTGTGTAAATTTTAAAGTACAACCAGGTATGCTGATTATCCAAGCCTGAGTGTAGTTGGGTCTCTAGTACCAGCTGGGCGGCCACCGTTCTGTGTGAGCCTGAACAAGTTCTTAGACACGTGTGAGGCTCATGTTTCTCTCTCGTGAATAAGTAAGTAAGTAAATAAATAAATAAATAAAATGGTGGAACTTGATTTACCCTCCCAGCTGCATAGGTTTGTCATGGCATAATGAGGAACATTAAGTATATCCATCCTGAGAGACAGAGAGGTGTGGTAGAAATTAGCCTAGATTTGAATGCCTGGCTGCCCTGTCTACTAGTTGTGTATTGTGTTGGTTGTTTTTTTTTTTAATTTTATCTCTAAAGTAGGTTGACCATAACCCCAGTCATTCAAGGGTTATCATCAATATCATAAAACTATAAATTCACAAACCCTCAAGTCCACCTCTAGATTTACTTATATGCTACCTAGTAAGTTCCCTTCTTGATTTACTTTGAGTTGATATTTTTATTGATCAAAAGTGATTTTTTTTTAAGATTTTACCTATATTTTTTCATAGAAGAATTGGGTGTAGGCCAGAGGTGCAGGAGAAGGGGTGTGTGTGTGAGAGAGGATTCACCAGAGACAGAGTGGGGAGCAGAACAGGAGTATCCACTGAAATACACTGCTGAGGGGAGCAGCAGGTGAGACAGAAGAGGTCTGCTGCTGGCTGGGGGTCAGCTTGCTGGCTGGGGATGGAATTCAGGCAGTGGTGATAGGCTGAGAATTAACTCCAAGGCCACCAGGGAGGGCCTGATTATGCTATTCTTATACTCCACGTTGAAACGTTTCCTGGCCTCAAATCTCAATCCCAGTACACTTTTTCCTCTGAAACTAGCGTGCACTCTCTTTTTTATTTGATACATCATTATTAATGCCCATACTGTGTTTACATATCTTTATTTTATTTTTCCCGGATCTCATCCACAATACCACATTGCATTTAATTATCATGCTTCCTTAGGCTGTAACTGTTTGGTTTTTTTCTCTTTATTGTGGTAACATTGATTTACAGTGTTGTGAATTTTGGAAGTATAGGATCCCTCCCCTTCTGGTGATGTTGCCATAGCAATCCCACCACTAAAGCACCCATAGTTCAGGGCAGGTGGTTTGGCATAGACGTTACAGATGCATGTATAATACATCAGACATTATTCACATGTGTCTTCTAAAAATCAAACTCAATTGAAATAAAAATTTCAGCTCTTCACTTGTATTTTACACTAATTTTTAATGTATGAAAATGTTGACATTTTCTTCCATCTTTACTGAGATATGCTTGATAAATAACATTGTGAAAGTTTAAGATTTATGTTGCTGATTTGATATACATATATTTTATAAAAGGATTACCATGGTAAAGTTAGTTGATACATTCATGACCTTACATAGTTACCATTTTTGTGTGTAATGAGAATGTTTAAAATCTGTTATCTTCACTTTTATGTATAAAGCACAGTCTAGTTAACTACACTGAACATACTGTTTATTATATTGCCAGAACTTAGTCATCTTGTAACTAGAAGTTTATATCCTTTGATGACCTTCTCCCATTTCTTCATGTGTCTAGTGGTCCCATATCAGAAAATGGAGCTATAGAACAATTCCACTGACAGATATTCCCTAAGGTCTGCCTGTGTATTGATCTCCTATTTTCTTCTCCTTTCATGGTTAAGAAAGACAAAATGAGTTTAAAATAAAAACAACCATGAACATTAACCTTTAAGGAGATAAAATTATTTTACTAATGTAACATACTTAAGTCACTTAACATCGATGCAAGTTAGATGCATTTGTTTATGTCAAAAGTTCAACAAAATACATTTGCTGTAAATTAATATTCATGACACAAGACAATTTAGCTTATGTTTAAGAAATTATACTATGATGTCAGTCTTATTTGTATTCTACCACAAATCAGATTAATGAGTATTTGTAATCTTCTGTTTCTTTATAAATATTATGGGATTATGACATTTTTTACTTAGATTGTTAGAACAGAAAAAAAATAAAGTTTATAGCATAATGTCTAGCACATCTAAAATGCTCACTGATTACAAGGAGATATCTATAAAACAAGCTATAAACAGATGGTCAAATGGTTTCACTGCACTACTCTAATTTACTTATGCCTGCTTCCTATGCTGAGTAAACATCACAGATTTAATACAGAATTTGTTCAATGTGCATTCCTTTGAGTAAACTGATATGATACAATTTCTGGATATCATTTAATCAAAACAAAAGTCTTGAATGTCGAAGGTAAGTAGTTACTTAGCCTCTTTTAGATCTTGTTTCTCAAGACCTTGCTAATATATTAAAATAAGTAGTGTCCATCTATTATACATATTAAACAACAAAGGTGCAGGATTTGTAATCCTTTTGGGATTATTATAAGGATGAAAATAGTAATGTGGTTACACCTCTTTGTGGCTTGGTAAGTTAAGACTCCCTCTATTTAAAGATGGGTGCTTTTATGGTAAAATCACAGAAAGGTTTGTGATCAGAGAAATATATGATACACATTGTTTCTGATGGAACTCTTGTTTTTGTAAGGATGAAGAGTATGTTTTATTTAAAATACAAAGAATACCACAAAGAGGAATTAAAAATCCTTATTAGTGAAAAATGGAAAAACAAAATCGCTAACATATTTATTAGCTTTTATGTCATCAAGATGGTAGTATTTTCAGAGATCAAGCATTTCAAAGGGCTTTTCTGAAATTATCTCTAATCATTGTATATATGTTATATACACTTTTTATTTATGTATTTATAGCTTGTTGTATAGACATCTGTGTGGGCATTTTATACACTTCTGTTCACATATGCATACAATTGACTCTTGTTCTTCTTGCTAATTATGTTCTATGAATTCACCGCAAACATTGAATTACAAATAATACTCCTCGGGGTAATATGTGTATATGTCTGTGTCTTTTATGTGTGGAGATATACCTCACATAGATCGTAAACTGAATTCCTAAAACATTTATCCTGAAAGACTATTCTAAAAAAGATAAACAATATAAATAGTGTTCACAAGTGTTAGGTGACTTCTGAACTGCTCCACTAACTGGGCATCAAACACTGCACAACCTGCCACCGAGCAGAGATGTTTGGCCTCCGTGCTGCTGCCTGCTGCGGTCTCTGCGGTGTGGTTAAGCTGGAGGAGAGGTTCCAGCAAGTCAGCAGAGCGGTTGCATGGAGGGTCTGCTGGGGAGGTGCACATTTGAAGGGCTCAGAATTCTCACTTCTCTGTGCCTGGATTCCCTACCAAAGGGCCCAAAGTGTTTTAGGGTTGTTTTAGGGTTGCAAATAAATGTATCCGGTAGGCAAAACTGCAAATACATAACTGGCAAATACTATTGAGAGTCATTGGCATACATATTTATCAGCCACCATGTTCAGGAATAACTCATTTATTTCTATTGTACTCATTTTTTTAAACCACTAAGCTTTTTGAAAAATTCAATTTTAGAGTCCTAGGAAAAGGTCATTTGCATTTTCTTTCAGGTATATTAATGTTGGATTATATTAATAAATCTCTTGAATTCTTAGAATATACCCCCTTACTTGTAATATAATTATCTTTAAATGGGTCCTAATTTATTTTCTAATAGTACTTTTTCAGTTTTTTTTTTAATGATATCACAAAAGAGATTGGCCTGTGAAATATTGTGCTATCTCCACACAATCTTTGTTTTTTTGATTGATTAACACTTGCTTTCTCAGAAGATCTGTACAGAAGTCTAGAGTAGTTTAAATAGCATGTAAATTTATCTGCTCTTTACAATAGCTTGTTTTAGTGTGATTCATCTTCTGGAAATTGAAATAACCTCATTAACAATTAGTAAGTAGGGAAATTATGACATTACAATGCAAGAGTCACATTGGTTCACCCAATATATACAACACTAAATTACAACAGTTGAGGAAAAGCCCATTATCAATTAGGCCAACAGTCACCGCTTGTTCCAGAGACGCTTTTCTCTTTGCCTTTCAGCTGGTCTAGTCTTGATCCCAAGACAGCCAGGGCCCTTCCAGAACTGTAAGGTTATGACGCCAGTATCATAAAACTGTCCCTTTTTGTTTCTGGACAGCCAGCTGATGTGTACCCTCCTGTCAGAGAAGATCCTCAGAAGGTTAAAACAGGCTTCTGACAGGGAAGTTCGTGCAGGATACGGTAGACTTCCCTTGATTAAAATGGTTACTCTCCCTGATCCCGGTCAGTGGAACTGCAGAGGTAGTACAGGCAGAAGCAAGACACCAGACTGAACAACATCTCAAAGGCCTGTCGATCTCCCAAGTCCAGTGATTTCTGAATGTCTCCATGTGCTGGACTTGGACATCCTCACTTAGTCTCCCTGGTTCCCAGTCACTCACTTCTCCCCCTGTGCAGTAAATCTCTAGTCTGTGTCATTTCCACCTCTGGATGGCCTCTGGGGGAGGGAAGCCTGTGTCGTTGAGGGTGTCTGATGTATTATGCACAGATCCCACATCCCAAGCTGGTGATGCTGCATGTACAGGTTCTTCTGGGAACCTTCTGGAATTGTTCCCAACCTGATGACCATTCCTTGTGGGTTTCACTCCTGTTGTCTCAGTCAGTGAAACTTAGGAGGTCAGTGACTTGCCCACCTCTGTGCCAGTGGACAAAAAATTCAACAAGTGGCTCCCTACACAGGCGACTCTCCCACTGTTCCCAAGCAGAGTCTAATCTATTTTCCCCATAAGCCCAGTTATTTTTAAATAACTTTGCTTCCTGAACTACTCTTGAAAATGCAGAAGTACATAGATGTGAGAGTCAGTAACTTTGAGTCAACCATCATTTTTTTTCCAGAGTAGTTTGTCTTTCCTTCCCAACTTTTTCTGCTTACTTTATGTCTTGTTATGTCTTGTTTAAAATTATACCACCCTCTAGATTCAGTTTTGATAAATTAAATTTTTCTAGAAAGATCAATTCATCTAGGTTTTCACAGAGTTCTGTAAAATGGCCCATAATTTTAAAAAGTCTTTTTGCCTTATTCCTTAACTTTTTTTTCCTTATTGGATAAACTGATTGATTGATTTGTTTTCAACTATTCAAATCAGGTAAATTAGAGTGTGTGTGTGTGCGCGCGCACACACACACCAGCATGCATAAGCGTATGATTGTGACTTGCGAAATTGTTAAGGGCGTAGGAGTGACTTGGAATGATGCTTGTGGTATTTTTATCATCCTTTCTTCCCTCTTGTACTTCCCTAAACTCTTCACTGAGATGGTTAGAAGAATGTCTTGTATGTGGCAAGGTGATGAGTATGGAATAAGTCAAGGAATCCTTAACTCCAGCATGAGTTCAAAATATTTAATGAATCAATTTACTCAAAAAGGTACAGATGTATGTTTACTCAGGTCCATTTTTAATAATTATGGATGCTTAATGATTGATTTAAAATCCTCCTAAAACTATTTAATATGAAGCATTTGTTGGACATTTAGTTTTAAAAAATTGCGAATATTCTGGTCAGTAAGTTCCTGTGAAACTTATACTGCAACAAAAACATTTCAAGTAAGTTAGTTACAGAAAGTATGTACATGCCTCATAAAATCATAGGCCTATACTTAAACCTATACCAGGTAGTATGACTGATTTGAAAGTATTTTGTATACAAATTAATTATCTTTTTAGCAAAACGTTTTGTAATCTGATGCTCAGAGAATATGTACATAACAGTAATTTGAAAATCTGTTTAATAGTCTAAAATTTATAGTATTAACTTATGATACCTATGATTATAAAGTTTATGATTATATCTATTTTGTTTTAATAAATAAAATTTTGACATTACATAGATTTTTACATGATATTCTAACTATTGTTGCAGAGTTGATAAAAGCTATCTCTATCATGATAATAATGTACTAATAACATATCAATTATTAATTCAATCACAATTATATATGGTGATTATGACACCGACCAAGATATACTTTCAGTATATTCAGCCTTTAGCCCATATCTCTGCTTTGTCAATATTGTAAATTTTCCCATAAATGTGAAAGCTGATGTAGAACAGAGTGTCAGCAGACAAAAAAATTTCCTATTATTTTATCTGATCCTTTCTATATTACCTATAGTTCTCTGCAAAGGCTATTTCAGTGTGTAAGATATGAAGATAGAATGAGCATGATCCTTCATGGTTCAATTATTGGGAAGCTTTTATACCTCTTTTGCCATTTTTCTATTTTTTCTCTCTGTCTCTCTCTCTCGGTCTGTCTCTCCATGGCATTTACGGTATTTTAAAAAATATATTAATTTTTTGTATTCAATACCCATCTTCTCCAAAAAATGTATAAGCTGCAGAAGGGCAGGAATTCTGTCTGGTTAGTTCACTGCTGTATCCTCAGCACCTGGTAAAGTAAAGGCATAAAAGATAATCAAATCAATGCATCTACTAGACTTGAGAATGAATGGTTGTATGATGAGCAAAAGGCCTGTGGTGCTTGATGAACAACTCATTCATCATGGTCTTCCATATTTTATAGGGTGAAGGAGGGCTACTTTATTCTTAGGATTTAGGCAAAAATTTGTTTCCATTTGAAACTTTTTCAATGTATTAATATTCAATAAGTTGATAACTGGTCAAATAAGAGATGATTGGATATAGTGGTTAGAATAATTTAGTTACTTTTAATGCTTCACAGGGCAGGTTTGATTTTGGAGAAATAAGCAACCTTTCCTCCCATTTGATTTTAACTGAGTTGAAAATCCTGATGGCCAACTGATTGCAGACCTAATTTGATTTCTTATCAGTCCATAGAGTCTTTGGTCAGTTCTTTTTGGAAAGTAAACTTTCTAGACAATCTCTTTGTCAGGCAGGCATTTTTTCTTTTCTCTTCTTTCAATTTATTTATTAGTTATTTGGACTGGTAGTTCAATACTGGCTTTTAATTTTTATTGTAAATTATATTTGCAAAGGCAGTTTTAAAAGTATTACTAAAAGTGTAGTCTTATATAAAATATCTCATATATTTAATACATGCCATACATGCCAGAATTTACCATTATAATTATCACAAAATGTCGTAATTTTGATCCATATTTTCATAGAGCAAAACTATTCTGTGTTCTTCCAGTTCTTAGCTTTTGATTGTCACATTTTCATCTCTGTCTTGGATTCAAAATATGATCTTTTCCACCATACAGAGAAAGATATAGCTAACTTCTTACCAGACAGATGTATTTGTGTTGTCTAAAACAAATGTTCAGAACATTTAGGTAGAAGCAGGTGATATATTCAAGTGCTTTTCTAACTCCATACAAGGGCAGATTTGAAAAACAGGCCAGTTCAGATTTATGCTTGCTAGAGTCATCTGTAGTAAGAAAAGAATAATAAAATATGCATACAAAATTAAAACAGAAAAAAAAAGTTAAATCATTAGTTTCCTTGACTGACAGCTGAGTGAGAGGGGATTAGTTTCCCAGAATCAGTCTGAATACCATTAAAAGTTTATCTTCAAAATGCTTGAACATTTTATCAGAAATGTTAATTTCTTCTGAGAAAGGAGGTTATAAATTACATTTCACACAAAAACATACAACAGATTTAAGACATCACTTTTACTTCACATTCTGTTCTATAGACAACCCAAACACTGATTTTCCAGAATTAATTTATCATTGTTCTCATTCCCCAAACCAAATCTGCACCTTCTCTTGTGTTCCTGTGTTCCTGTTAAAAGCTGTTGTATCCAACCCTTCACATGGACATCCATGGCCGAAGTCTGGGAATCATCCTAGACAATGTTTTTCTTTCATCCTCCATATTGAAAGAAAAGGCCACATCTGTCATTTTTCCTCCTAATTTTGCTTAGCACATTCATTTTATTCCATTCTTCTCATACATTTGGTAGGTTTTCGCAGTAGCCTGATGGTCAGTGGTGACCTTCTCATACCTGTCCTCTAAACCATGGCCAGGACACTCTTGAACAGCTAAGTCTGACCTGTCATGCCCCTATTTACAATCTCTCAGAAAATCTCTATAATCCACACTAACAAGTCTTAAGTTTACTACAAGGCTTCAAAAGATTAATGAAAATCCTACTTACTTGTTTTAGTTTCATATTGTGTGGTTTCTAACAATGCGTATCTATTGAGTTCTACAAAATTAGTAACTTAAGGTAATAAAATAAATTCACTATTTTTGTGGATCAGAGATTTGGGTTTGGGTAGATGGGGTCTTCTCAAAACGTCACAAGATCATAATCAAAGGGTTGCTTAAGATGTTCATTCCTTTAGGAGTTCAGGATCATCTTCCAAGCTCACCTGGTTGTAACTGTATTCAGGTACTAACAGATATAGGACTGAGGTCTCCATTCTCTTGCTGGCTGTTGACCAGGCTCTGCCCTTAGGTCCTTCAGGCCCCTTCAGTTCCCCGATGTGGAACCTCCTCCCTCAGCCTTCTCATACCTCATTCTGTCTTTCTTCAGGAAGATCCCCGACTCTGTTAATGACTTCCCAGTGAGGGTAGTATGCCCAGATAATTTCACTTTCTGTCAACTCATCCACTAGTGGATAAGCTAATCTCAGTAGTAATACTCCATCATGTTCACTCTGGAATCTCAGAATGGAATCACTCACAGTTCTTTCTGGAATCAAGAGAAGAAAGAGGACATCTTAGAGGTTCTTTCACGAGTACCAGTCAGCTTAGATATGCTATAAATATCTGTGTTTCTGCTTATGCTATTTCAACTAATAAAAAATCCCTTCCCAACTTGTTTCTTCTAGTTAATTCTTACTCACTCTTTGAGATTTTGCTTGCATATAATATAATATCCTATACAATATGTGATTTTCCTGAATTCCTAGGGTCAGCTAAGTTTTTCTCTAACTATACTATGCATGTGTGTCTCTTAATATGAGTCCTTTTAAGATTGTTTTTATTACCTTATATCCCAAAGGTAGAGTGTTACCTCATGCACTATATCAAAATACTGTAGCCTGAGTGACTTATATAACAGACATTTATGTTCCACAATTCTGGAAGTCCAAGATCAGGGTGGTGAGTCCGATGAGGTCTCTCTTCCTGGGTGATGGAAACACCACTTTGTCCATGACCTTGAATGACCTATTCTCTGTGCTCCCAGTGAAAGTGTCAAAAGCTTTGAGGTGTCTTCTGATACCTAGATCCAGAATAAAGACATGGGCACTCATGACCTCTTCTAATTCTAATTACTTCCAGAAAGGCCTGTTCTCTCAATACAGTCATAGTATGAACTCAAAGAACTCAAACCTCCAGTCCAGAGCACTTAGGGCTGGTATGGCAGATACTTAGTAATCTCTCAATAGTATTTTTAGCTGAACTACTCTTGAAGGTCAAAACTCATCATATTGGATGTCTTTCCGTTCTACACTAAATTATCCATTCAGTTGCCATTTTCATGCTCTGATATTGCTGTATGTACTATAATTAATTTCATTGTTCAACTTTAGACTTTGTTATATAACTCTATTACCTTGATATTATATATATAATATATTTATATATTTACAGATATGAGGTGCTCTCTCAGTGTGGTTTTGATTTGCATTTGCCTGATGATAAGTGATGATGAGCATTTTTTCATGCCTATTGGCCCTCTCTTTGTCTTCTTTGGAGAAGCACCTATTTAGCTCTTCTGCTTATTTTATGATTGGGTTGTTTGTTTTCTTTTTGCTGAGTTGTATAAGCATTTTGTGAACATTTTATATCATTCCCTTATCAGATGTATAGTGTACAAATATTTTCTTCCATTCAGTAGGGTGTCTTTTTGTTTTGGCTACTGTCTCTTTTGCTGTACAGACCTTTTTAGTTCGATATAGACACAATTGATTATTTTCTCCTTTCTTACCTTTGCTGCTGGAGAGAAATCTGCAAAAATGTTTCTGTGAGAAAGGCCTGTGTTAAAAAACAAAACACAAACAAGTACTGACAAAGGTGTGACGAAAAAGAAATCCCATTACACAGATTGGTGAGAATGTTGACTGGCCAAGTTCCTATGGAAAGAAGTCTGGAAATGCCTCAAAATGGATTTACCATATGACCCAGCATTTCCACCCCCAGATATCTACCCAAAGAGTACAAAAATACTATTGGGTTATCAGAAAAGTCAATATTTTTCTATATTTTTCAAGCAAAACTGTTTCATGACTTTTCTGACAACCCAATAATTTGAAAGGGATCTTGCACTCCAATATTTATAACAGCACTATTTGCAACAAAGATATGGAAACAGCTTAAATGTCCCAGAACAGATTAGTGGATCAAGAAGATGTGGTACCTATACACAATAGAATACTACACATGACCAAAAAAAACATTAAGTCATGTTATTTGTGCCAACATGGATGGAAACTAGAGGATTATTCTAAGTGAAGTCAGCCAGAAGGGAAAAGACAAATACTGGATGATTTCATTTAGATATGGGATCTAGAGAAACCAAACAAAGGATTGGACAAAGATAAACTGCAAGACAAACACTTGAAAGCAAACCCTAGATCTTTGACCCTCAGGAAGGGAGGGGAGGGAAATGGGGAGACTGGAGAACAAGGTGGGGAGACGAGAGAGTGGATTATGGTAGAAAACTGTGGGCACTTTGGTGGTGGGATAGTGATGGTGACTGCACCTGAGGAGAGAAATCCTATATTGTGGAAAAATAAACAGGGATGTTTAAAAAATAAGTCAACTAAAATTAAATATTTAAGGCTCCAGAGGTACAGCAAGATACAGAAATATGTATATATTAATGAGATGAATATATTTATATTAATTATGAAATTGTAGGGTAGTAATTCAAAATAAAAAGACATAAATGTTCTGTTATGAGGGATTGGTCATGCTAGTTCTGGAACCCATTGAAGTGATATTGCATAAAATAATAGCGTGGGGTAATGAGCATGCCAAAATATTAAGTAAGAAAACATTGACTTCAAGACACAATACGTTTTATTGTATTATTTGTTTTCCTCCTTAACTCTTCACCCCCCCTTACACTGTATGTTTACTGTGTGATCCTTGAGGAGGGGCCATTGTTTTATTCATCTTATGTCCCTGAAATCTAATGGATTGTTGACATACAGTAAACACTGAAAAATATTCATTGCTTTGAATGAATTGGTTAAAGTAAATGGGAGATATACAAAACATGAAAGTAGTTTTGTAATACAAGCACATACATTGCCACATATACCTGCATAATATGAAATGTCAAACAAGCACATACATTTTACAGCAATATTGAAATTATCAATGGAATTCTAAAAAGAAGTACATTTGTGGGAGTGGAAAGAATTCGATCTTTCTGTGCTGCTTCTAAGTGCAGGCACTTTCCTTATTTTTAAATCTCTCTCAAGCTTTGTTGATATATTCTTCCAAGTTTATTACATTTTCAGTTTTCTAAATAATTATTTTCAGTTTTCCTCACATATATATAGTGAGAGATTTTATAAAATGTAAACATTTTCTGATACCTCTCTGTACAACTGTAGGTGAATAGTTCTTTAAAATCCTCCAACTCTGACAGAAATAGCTGGAGATGTATTTCACTTAGAAAGAATGAGCTGTTACAGTTCTGAGATTGTGTAGTGTTTGGATCATATTACCTGTATGTTTTTCCTTCTTCCAACTAAAGAGGTTACTTATTTTCTTGCTGTAGGCTCCACAGATTTATTTAAACCACTGTCTTTTTACATGAAGAATAAATTTTTTACTTGAATTATCTCAGCAAGACCTGCAATAAGAACAAATAATAAGTGAATTTATTTCCCCTCTGAGGTTAAATGTGTGTGTGATTGTATTTACTAGGTAATAGTATTTTTTATAATCTGAACAAACATAGACATATCACAGATCTCCTTGCTTTTTTTTGAGATCATAATTGAAAGTATCTGGCATCAATATTCATAGTAATTTATCCATTTAACAGATATTTATTGAATGTGTTCTATCTCTCTAGCTCTCTCTCATATCACAATTTGTTATTGCTTTAAATAAAACAAGTTATTTTCCTACCATTTGTCATAACCATGTTTTAAGATATACAAAAATTCTGCAAAGGCTGATACCCTTAACAATTTATGCACAAGCAGAGACCTGTAGATTTCTAAGATTCTACCTTTGAGCATTTCTTTAATTTGGTCTTTATTTTTCCTACTTCCTATATTCATTTTGCTCTGCCCTTGTAGCAATCATTCATGGTGCCCTGTCCCCCAATCTCTCATTGCCTTTGCAAATAATGTCAGAGTTGTTTCATTCCTACATACATTAATGTTTTCTCCTGAATTTTCAGGTTTTCCATGCCTCAACCCCCACAGACTGACCCCAGCTTCCTTGGCTAGTTCTCTCTTCTTCCATTCCCTCCTGTCTCTACAAGTTCCCTGCAGCATCTATGGAGTTATTCATTCTCTGAGCAAGTTTTCCCCCTATGCTTTTAAGGAGTTTCACATGTTATCCCCTTCCTTAAAATATTCTTCATTTCTTCCAAACTGCTGAAGAAATACATTCAAGTCTTCAGTGGTACTTTCCCTGACTACCCTGCAGAGTAGTTATACCTTTCTTTATGCTCCTTAAATAATGTGTAGATATATAACATTTGCCACATTAAATTATAATGATTTGTTTACTTCCCTGTCTCTTTCTCTGGATTGCAAGTTCCCTGCGTAAACTACAGATTATTTTTCTTTATAGCTGCGGCACTCAACAGACTGCTTGGTTGTTTTTGAAAACAAGAAAAACACAGCTGGGAATAGACTGAAACCCAAGTTATGTGTTGCCAACCAAGGAATGATAGAGTCTGGAAAAAAGTCAATGTTGTTGCATTTTGATGTTTATCCATTTAAGATTTTTATATATCTTGTTACGTTTGAATATAAGATTCTTTGAGAAATTGTTATTTTATAAGAGCAATTTATAGTATACAGAAAGAATGAAAGGCAATGAGAAAATCCATATGTAGCATATTCTGAACTTTGATGGCCAAGGTTAGTTGTGTTACATAACACTTAGTTATGATATCCCTCAGTCTTCTTTTATTGCATTTTGTCTAAAAGTAGGTTTTCAGGGAAATTTGCTTCCACAGCAAGATAGAGGTATAATGACCATGTATCATTTGCTGGATGGTCCTGCTTTAAAGCTTGAATTACTTGCACAGATTAATAATAGTTTTCTTTTTAATATCAA
Source organism: Scalopus aquaticus (assembly GCA_004024925.1). NCBI lineage: Eukaryota > Metazoa > Chordata > Mammalia > Eulipotyphla > Talpidae > Scalopus > Scalopus aquaticus. Next base: position 39,218 of record PVIJ01012644.1, read on the forward strand.
TTTTTTTTTTTTTTGGTTTAGACAGTAATTATACAGTTGCCCTAATTTCAGGGAACATTAGTGGTTTAATTAGAGTGTCATGCAGATCTTTTAAGGACAACAATTTAGAAAGGTTGAATAAATATCAGTGATTACTCCATATTTGTTAAAGACAAACATCCTTTGAAAAGAGTATGAATAGTAACATCAAGTAAATTCATTATTGAGTTCTCACAATGTAGAGAGGGTGAGTGATTTGACAATTGTGTTATCACATTTTTTAATTCCATGCTTTATGTTCTGAAATGTCTTCTTTTCAATGTTATGAGAGCTTTAGTAATATCCTAACCAGATAGATTTACACATTTTCCACAAACATGTCAGAGGCATGAAGAGTGAAGTCACCTATGTAGTCAGAGGGAGCTCCATCCTTCTCAGGAATATCGTCACTTCTGGCACCATTTCAAAATCTGGGGACTTCCTAAAACTACTGTCAGACTTGATAACTAAGGAAAACCTAAAGAACACACTGCAAGTTATTTTTCAACTTAATTAAAGGGAAAAGTACAGATTAATGTTAACCAGGGGAAGCACTGCATAGAGTAGACTCTGCAGAAGTACCCAAGGTGACACTTACCTTGTCTTCTCCCTGAATAGGGAAGCTGTACTGCTTTCCCGCCTCCAGTGTAACAATATTGGTGGAGTATTGCCAAGTTCCCACAAGCCTTGAGTTCAGAGGTTTTACTGTTGCCTCATTATTTAGTCCTGATTGATTTATTGTCCACATGGCTGTTCTGTCTCATGTACTGCATGACCCAAAGACACCCCCCCCCCACACACACACACACAAATCATAATTTTAGTGTTTTGGTGTGGTCATGCTCTGCTCTAAATCACATTGCTATTATCTGGCAAGCCCAAGGCTCCCAGGCCAGCAACGCTCACCTCTCAGAAGCCAAGGTCATAGGCCAGACTTCTTTCTGGGCAAGCTTGAGTTCTCCATTAAACGCAGAAACTCTTGCACTCTGATTTTCTTAAAGACATGGCACTGAGTCCGAATTCAGCAAGATACCAAGACTCTAAATTCAACATCCTAAATTTTAAACTAAATAGATTTAAAGGTCTCTATTAAACACAGAGGGTTAAAATGAAATGTTAATGAAATTGTAGTACATCAAAGTTCCTCTAGAAATTGTGTTAAAAATCCCATTTATTTAAAAATAGAACCTTTGTAACTGCAGACATCATTCAAATTAAAATCTAGGTTAAGTAGTTGACTCAATGAGGTCAATTTTTTAAAAAAGATGCACAGGACTTTTGCAACTAAATAACTAAGTATTATGATGAAAATTATACTTTTCTTAATTATCAGCACTAACGTGATGGATAGAAAATAAATGTTTGATCATTAAAGTAAATTGTGATTGGAGACCTAAAAAACAAAAGAGAAAACGAATTAGGGGAAAGTCTATGAAAACACTATTAGATGTGATATTGACTATTCTCAATGTACCCTCCAGGCGTCATGAAAGCGTTTGTCACTCTGCCATTCTGTATGAAAACTGTTAGCCCACTGTCTGATTGCTCATCCTTCCCTTCAAAGTCCTGGGGAGAATCAGATCGAGCCTGGTGCAGTTCCTGGAGTGAACTGTGTGCTTACTAAATGAATGAATATACAAGCGAGTGATTATGTTCTATTGACATGGAAAACTGGATTATTTGGTGTGGTAATGAGGATAATGGTTTGCCAGATATGGGAATATGTTCCTTCAGCTGGAAAAAGGGACATTACAGCTGTGATCAAGTTAAAGACATGAGGAGGAGGGGGTTTCCCTTTATTACCAGCATGGATCTAATCTAATTACAAATACTTTTAATGAGAAAAGTAGAAGGGTCAAAATCAGAGAACAAGATGTGCCCACAACACTGAATTAAGAAAAGGGGAGAAATTTCAATATGCTACACTCCTGGCTTCGAGGCTATAGGAAGGGACCCTGAGCCAAGGAATGCTGTCTTCTCTAGAGGTTGAAAAAGTCAAACATTTTGCAAGATTATCCACATTGAGTACCTGGAAAGAATATGGTCATGCAGACCTATTTCATACCTTTGATTTTCCATAATCTAAAATAATGTATTTGTTCTTCTTTAAGTCTCTAAGTTTCCAGTAATCTATGACAGCATCAATAGAAAACTAATATATTGGGGGATCTACTACCCTTCACCTGGAGCTTGAGTGGAAGAACTCTTATTTACAGTCTGATAAACTCTGAACTCTTTATCAGACTGTAGGCAGCAGAAGACAATATTTGATGTTCTATACTTTATTAAAGTTACATAGCAAAAGAAAACACAGTTTTCACATGTAGTCATTTAAAAACACTGCTTTTCAAGCTTTGGAACTCTGCTCAATCCCAAGATAACTTCAAACAAAATAATCATGGTGCATGTACCTAACGGGGTACAGATCAGTTCAGTTAAAAATTCAAATAGTAGAATAGGTTTTGTTTTGGATGGGATCATACTGGCTGGTCCATATATTGAATGGCTGCCACCTATTAAGCACATAGGAACAAGTGGACATTTAAGTAGATATATTTATACCAATATATTTGATGAGGCATATAGATAGATAAATAGATGGTGAGGAATGATTAGAGACCTGGGTTATAAAGTCAGTCCTGCATGTCCACTTTAAAGAAAGGGCTTCCACTCATGATCTGAAGAATTAATCAAATGAGCCCTATAAAAACTGCAGGAGAGGGCATGACTGACAGAGGGAACAGTACATGAAGAGTCCCAAAATGTGTGGGTAGGGGAACAACTTAGTGTCCATGAATTGCAGAAAGAATGTTTGGCCAAGTGCTCTGATGTGGAAATGCCTTCTGATACTTCTTGGGAAATGTATTATGTGTGTTTTTTTTAAATTAAGTTTTAGTTGAGGTAGCATTGGGATTTCCCCCTCAGGCATCCACTAACACAAAGCCTCCCATGCTTCTCTGCCACAGACCATTATCCCATCCTCCCTCCCTGTCCTTTCCCCTCCCTGACTCCTCCCTTTGGTGTCCTAGTTCGATAGTCAGCTATCATTGGGTATTTTTTCAGCTTGTCTTTGTCTGTTAATTTAGTTATTTTATATTCCATGTATTAGTGACACCATTGGTATTTATCTTTCTCTTTTTGACTTATTCAGCTTAGAATTATCCTTTCTGTCTCCATTCATGTTGCTGCAAATGGCATGAGTTTATTACTTTTTGACTGTTGAGTACTATTCCACTGTTTGTACATACTGCTTCTTGATCCACTGATCTATTCTGGCTCACTTAGGTTGTTTCTATAGTTTAGCTATAGTAAATAGTGCTGCAATAAACATGGGAGTGCAAGTTTCCTTTTGAATTAGTGTTTTTGGATTTTTTAGATAGATGCCTAAGAGTGGAATTACTGGGTCGAATGGCAGATCCATGTTTAATGTTTTAGGATGCCTCCATACTGCTTTTCATAATGCTGGACCAGTTTGTATTCCCACCAGCAGTATAGGAGTGTTCCCTTTTCTCTATAGCCTCATCAGCCGTTGGTGTTTCTGGTCTTCTCAATTCATTTCAGGTGTGAGATGTTATCTCATCGTGATTTTGATTTGCATTTCTTTAATAATAAGTGATTGTGAGCATTTTTTTTCATATGCTTATTGGTCATTCTAATGTCTTCTTTGGAGACGTGTCTGTTTATTTCTTTTGCCTATTTTTTGATGGGTTATTTGTTTTGTTTTCGTAAATTTTGATGAGTTCTTTGTATGTCTCTGATGTCAGTCCTTCATGAGACATGTGATATGCATGTGATATTCATGAGACATGTGATATGCATACCCTACATTTTGGGGGCTATAAATGGTTTTAATTAATCTTAGATCTGAGAAAAGTTAGTTGATAAATTAGAAAAATTCCCAAAATGATCAGGAAAAGCCAACAGAGGGGAAGGTAAAAATCAACACTTTTGAGAACCACTACAATAAGCAGCAAGTAGAAAAGAAGTCACAAGTTGCTACATCACAACATGTGTTGTGGCTCTATCGATTGCTAAAGGAGTCATTTCTATAAATAAAATGTATATTAGAAAGTTTATGTACAGGGCCTCCCTGGTGGCGCAGCGGTTAGGCGCTGCACTATGGAGCTGGCGACACGAGTTCGATGCCCAGCCAGGGTGATTCCCACATGGTGTGGCAGACCTCTCCTGCCTCGCCTTCTGCTCCCCTCAGCAATGTATTTCTGTCAGTCTTTCTGTTCTGCTCCCCATCCTGTCTCTGGTGAACTTTCTCGCCGCCCCACGCCTCTGGCCTGTACCCCAGCTTGTATGCATAAATAAATAAATCCTTGAAAAAAAAGAAAGGTTATGTACATGCTATGTGTAATCCCATTGCTGTTCCAAAATGTCAAGTTTTGGGAGAAAATTAATCACTAATTTGACAGTTTTGCAAGTTATTTTGTGCATTGCTCTTTACCTTACTAGGAGATCCAATGACTAGTTATTGCCCTGTTATCCAGTGTTCCAGGATTGTCTGAGGTTACTTTCCAGTTTGAACATTTACTGTAGTCAATGTCAATACGACTAAACTTCCTATTTTATTTTTAATAAACAAATATTTACATTCACATAAAGATTACAAGAGAATAAAGAATGTTAATAATTATTTACAATTTTAGGGATGCCTGAATATTCCCTGGAATTCCGATTTATTATACACAAAATCTTAAGTTTGGAAAGTCTAGTATGGAAGCCACTAAATTAGATTAGGCAAAGACAAGCAAAAACTAGAATATATGGAGTTTTGAGTATTATATTATGGCTTATTATCATTATCACTATCATCATCATCATCTTCATCATCATCAATAACATCACATGTGAAGTGGTGAAAGAGGACCTGGAGATTGTTAGTGAGGGGGGAACATGATGGTAGAGAACAGAACGAGACTCAATCAGCAGGTAAGAAGCAAGTCTTTAAGTGACTTGCATATAAAGAAACTTGGATTTTGTTGTGAAGATAGTAAGGAGCAATTGAGTAGGTGAGATTTGTGTTGTAAAATACGCAACTTTGTAGAATGGAAAGAAACAAAACAGAAGAGCAGACCAAACCAAACCAGAGCGAATCCTAGAAATCTGACTGTAGAATTGAGTCGACCAGAGCAGGGCGGGAGGGTGGAGGGGCCCAGTGGACTATGATGGACAATTGTGGGTGTCCTGGTGGTGAGTATGGTGTGATAATGCACATATGAAAAGGTGTGAACTACTACTTCTGAATCATACAGTGTTGGAAACCAATGTTACCTTCACACACAGACACAATTAGGAAGATATGGGTAAACTGATAGACACACGAAGTCAAGATTAGAGGATGTTCAGGATGTTCAAATGCAGAAATTTGAGTTCATTAAAATTAGGCTGTGTCCATGTCTATGGGGATGGAGAGACAGGGACACACTCAGTCAGCCATGAAGGGTGGTGTACACAGAATGTGGTGGCAAATTAGACGTTCTGGGGCCACCAAGAAAAAGTTGAGATTTCTGGATGAAGAGATGGCTTGGTGGTATATAATCTGCTTTCTTTTTAAAGAAAGGGAAATGTAATTATGTACAGCAACACATACATTGATGTATACAAGCAAAAGAAAAAGAGTAAAAAATTGGGAGTGCTCATTTCATTTGAATTTGTTTTGTAATATTCAAGACTCCATTATAGCTGCTTAAAATTAGAGTTTAATTTTGAGCAAGTCGCCATGATCATTCTCGCTATCAGTGATCATCAAATTTTAATCAAACCAAATTGTATCATTGAATGTGGAATGATGCCTCTGACGTGATCGCGTCACCCACTCTCACACACCATCCCCTCCCTCAGCCACTAATCAGGGGGTATCAGTGATGAATTTTCTTCTACAATATTATGAGGGCAATGTTTTATATTACGCTGAAGAATATTAAAAGATAGTGACATTTTGACTCTTCATTTTATGAATTTTATATCATTAATAAAAGGCAACTTTTATTTTTCTGTGTGCACGTCTTTCCTAGTGTGTTAGGTAATTTAACTTATTGCAGAAAAGAAAGCTGAGAACATGTAAAATGTGCAATAAATCTAAAATAAAGCATGTGCTCTGTTGAAAGCATGCAAATATTTATTTTTAAAGATTCATTTTATTTGTGCATACAAGAGCTGGGGTGTAGGCCTGAGGGGCAGGGAGCTGAGAAAAGTCACCAGAGAGAGAAAACAGGTGGATCTACTGAAATACACTGCTGAGGGGAACATTGGGCTAGACAGGAGAGGTCTGTTGCACCATGTGGGAAGCTCCCTGGCTGGGGACTGAAGTCATGTCTCAGTGGCTGGTGGTAGTTTGATAGCACTGAGACTTTAACCCCTGCACCACCAGGGAAGACCTGCAGATATCATTTTAAACAAATGTTTTAGTGTTTTTTTTTTTTTTTCTGGTCTTTTAGTTTGCTGATTTATGAGCACTAAAGATAGTAAGTGTTTCCTGTGTAAGAGTCACCATGCGACTGCTTTGAGGCCTGATGCCATAGAAATCATTCTATCAGAGTTCTAACTTTGTTACCTTCAACTTGCAGAAGGGAGAGAGTGGAAGGGAGGAGAGGGTTGAGGGGGGAAGGGAGAGAGACATTAGAATATCTGTTATGGTGTAATTACATTTTAGAGAAATTTCTGGTAGTGGTTAATATCTTAGCGTGAATATTGGAAGTATAGTTTTTATTGCAGGCTGGTGGTGGTGTTACAAGGTACAGGAAAGATTTTAGATCAAGACAGCATAAAAGAAAAGTGTATTAAATGGGTCAAAGTGTATAAACAGGGTTAAGGAGCTTTGAAACATTGCATAAAAACATATTTAGACATTTAAAAATGTCTGTACTACATTTCCTTTACAATTAGGTAGGCAGATAGAGATTGACAATCTATTTATTTAATCATAAGTTTAAACATTATCATTGCATACAATACGTAAATCAATCACTATTTTTTCCGCACAGAGAATGGGAAAACATTTCTTTGTGTGACAGCTTTTTCTCTCATTGTAGAACATTTATCATCTACAGATTTCTTAGTATCTCTTCCATATTTGACACTCAAAAAAATGTTCCCATAAATTTCTAAATTTCCTTCAGTGTAACAGGATCACCCAAACTGATGGTTTACTGAATCCTGAGAATGGTGTTAATATTTTTCAAGGTTTAAGTAAAATTTTCCTTAACCAAACTGAAATACACACACACACACACACACACACACACACACACACACACACATACACATACATATATCCACACACATATATACACATATATGTATATTACATTTTCTTTTCTTTTCCAAAGAGGTTACAGTTTTTTTTTTTTTTTTTAAAGATTTAGTTTTTATTTATACATACAAGCTGGGGTACAGGCCAGAGGCGTGGGGCGGCGAGAGGGCTCAACAGAGACAGAGCGGGTAGCAGAACAGGCAGATCAGAAATACACTGCTGAGGGGAGCAGCGGGCAAGGCAGGAGAGGTCTGCCGTGCCATGTGGGATTCTCCCTGGCCGGGCGTCGAACTCGCGTTGCCGCTGCCGACAGCTCTACAGAGCAGCGCTTAACCGCTGCGCCACCGGGGAGGCCCCTAGAGGTTACAGTTTTTTTACATAAAATGTTTTTTGCATGTTTTCAGTTACTGGACTGATAAATTATTCCTGAATTTTAGAACAAGGTATAGTGATTTTTGTTATTGGGTATATTCTATTGGTTGATTACAGAAAACTAAGTATATTTAATGTAAAAATAAAGATATTTTCCTATGAAAAACTTTAAATGTTCAAAATATTACATGTAACTTATAAAATTTTATTCTGGTTACTCTTTCTAGAAAGCTTTCAAATGTATTAGCATATTAAAGATAATTTAATTTCATTTTTTTACCAATTAATTAACTTCTAGTAATATGTCCCTCTGAGAAAATATAAAAATTGGATCAGCAAAAAAAGTGCACATTTTAAAGAATTGTTCAGTTCATCTCCATATTATAAGGAACTATTGCTCCATTTTAAAATTCTTCAACCATCTGTGTTCATCAGGGCTAGACAGAAATTGATAGAGAACTTATTTCAGTGATGTCATTTGGAATAGATACTTAACAGCTTGAAAGGCCAAGAATGGCAAAATTATTTCAACAGGGTAAAATGCAAGTTTTTCTTTGAAATTTATATTTTTCAGGTAGATATTAGTATTTTTTAGTAGTAACCCATATATATATAAATATATAAATGTATATACATACACATACATATATACACACATATATATACACATATATGTGTGTGTGTGTATATATGTATTTTGAAAATACCACAAAGAAACTTTGCATGTCATAATTTTGCTCTTATGAATTAATAAATGCTCATAAATTATCTCATAATATTCACTGACAAAATAGGTAAACTAGTACAAAAAATGTCAGTAGTTTCAAATTTTCTTTTATTCCTTTTATTGAGGTAACATTGGTTTTGTATGGTTTAGAGGCACAGGGCCCACCTCTTCAGATGTTCTGTCACCACACCAACACTAGGCCCCTCCATCATCGTCCGTGTGCTCCCTCCCCAATTTTCTTTCTTGGCTCTCCCTGCCCCTCTGTGATAGTTAATTCTACAGACAAATTTCTTTTTTTATAAAAAATATTTTATGCACACAAGAGCTGGGGTGTAGGCCAGAGGTGTTGGGTGTGTGTGTGAGAGGATTCACCAGAGACAGACTGGGGAGCAGAACAGGTGGATCTACTGAAATATACTGCTGACAGGAGGATCAGGAGAGGCAGGAGAGGTCTGCTGTGCCATGTGGGAAGGTTCCTGGCTGGGATCAAACTCATGTTGAAGTGGTTGCGGATAGCTTCATAGTGCTGAGACATTTCTTCTGCGCCGCCAGGGAGGCCCTACAGACAAATGTCTGATGTTATTGGTTTGCTTTTTCTGACCCTTTGTTTTGTTTTGTTTTATTTCTCTCTATTCCACATATAAGTGACACCATATGGTATTTCTTTCCCCATAATGTATCTCATTTAGCATAAACCCTCCAGTTCCATCCATGTTACAGCAAATGGAAAGAGTTTACCTTAGCTGAGAAGTATGCCTTTATGTATACACACCACATTTTTCTTTTTTTTTCTTTTTTTTATTGTTATTTATGTCTTTTACATTTTGTATTACCCTTGGGCAGCCCACCACCAATTCACCTGTGATCCCTCTCCATGGTCCCCTGTATTCTCCTCTCTTCCATTTTGTACCCTTATCCTCCCCTCCCCCCACCCCCCCACACTGAGTGTCTCTCTCCCACCCAGCCTCCCTATAGTCCTGTTATAAGTGAAACCATTCGATATTTTTCTTTTTCTTTCTGGCTTACTTCACTGAGTATGATTCCCTCTAATTCCATCCATGTCGCTGCAAATTGCATGTGTTTATCTTCTTTCCATGCTGAATAGTACTCCATTGTGTATATGTACCACATCTTCTGGATCCAATCATCTATTTTTGGACATCT